>JAYMFT010071683.1:0-46781 GCA_038088735.1 Panulirus argus
ATATCAGAGTCATCCAAGGTGGAGTTAGAGGAGAAACGGGAACCAAAGAGAGTTGCTTTGTCAATGGGAGAGACAGCCATAGTACCGTCAGGCCGGAAAAGTGAGGGGATGGTAGAGCAACAGAAGTTGTTAGATATGCCCTTAGTTAAGACCAGAAAGACCTATCCGTGGATGATGAGGACAGGCTATCGCACTTCCTTAGCCATGTCCTCCTCCACACCACACAGTCAACAGCTGGCCATATCCTTCTCCACACCACACAGTCAACAGCTGGCCGCATCATCCTCCACACTCCACAGCGTACAACTACCCACATCCTCCTCCTCCACACAAAATAGTGTACAGCTGCCCACATTCTCCTCCACACCAAAAAGTGTACAGCTGGCCACATCCTCCTCCACACCACACAGTGAACAGCTGGCCACATCCTCCTCCACACCAAAAAGTGTACAGCTGGCCACATCCTCCTCCACAACACACAGTGAGCAGCTGGCCACATCCTCCTCCATACCACTCAGTGTACAGCTGGCCACATCAGCCTTCCCACCACATAGTGTACACTTGACCATATCCTCCTCTAAACCACACAGTGTACAGCTGGCCAAATTCTCCTAAACACCACACACTGAACAACTTACCATATCCTGCTCCCCACCACACAGTGTAGAGCTGGCCACATGCTCCTTCACACTACAAAGTGTAGAGGTGGCCACATCCGCCTTCCCACCACACAATGTAGAACTGGCCATATCCTCCTCCCCACCACACAGAGCACACCTGGCCACATCTCCCTCCACACTACACAGTATACAGCTGGCCAAATCATCCTCCACACTCCACAGTGTACAACTAGCCATATCCTCCTCCTCCTCACAAAAAAGTATACAGCTGCCCACATCCTCCTCCACACCAAAAAGTGTACAGCTGGCCGCATCCTCCTCCACACCACGCAGTGAACAGCTGGCCATATCCTCCTCCACACAAAAAAGTATACTGCTGGCCACATCCTCCTTCACAACACACAGTGAACAGCTGGTCACATCCTCCTCCATACCACTCAGTATACAGCTGGCCACATCAGCCTTCCCACCACATAGTGTAATCCTGACCACATCCTCCTCCAAATCACACAGTGAACAGCTGGTAAAATTCTCCTAAACACCACACATTGAACAACTTACCATATCCTGCTCCCCACCGCACAGTATAAAGCTGGCCACATCATTCTCCACACTACAAAGTGTAGAGGTGGCTACATCCTCCTCCTCACCACACAATGTAGAGCTGGCCATATCCTCCTCCCCACCACACAAAGTACACATCTTCCTCCACATCACACAGTATACAGCTGGCCACATCCTCCTCTACACCACAGAGTGTACAGCTGACCACATCCTCCTCCACAAAACACAGCGTAGAGCTGGCCACATCCTCCACCACATCACAGCGTACAGCTGGCCAAATCATAATCCACACCACACAGTCGACAACTGGCTACATCCTTCTCCCCACCACACAGTGCACAGCTAGCCACATCCTCCTCCACGCTATACAGTGTACAGCTGGCCACATCCTTCTCAACACCACACAGTCTAAAGATGACCACATCCTCCTCCACACCACACGGTGTAGAGCTGGCCATTTCCTCCTCCACATCACATTGTGTACAGCTGGCTATTTCCTACTCCACACCACACAGTATACAGCTGGCTTCATCCTCTTCCAAATCACACAGTTAGCAGCCTGTTACATTCTCCCAAAAAATCACACAAAGTACAGATAGCCACATCCTCCTCTACACCACACAGTCAACAGCTGACCACATCATCCTCCAAACCACACATCGTAGAGCTGGCCATATCCTTCTCCTCTACATCAGTGTATAGCTGGCCACAACTTTCTAAAAAAAAGAACAGTGTACAGCTGGCCACAACTTTTTAAAAAATAAAGTGTACAGCTGGCCACATCCTCCTCCACACCACACAGTGAACAACTGGATACATCCTCCTCCACACCACAGAGTGTACTGATGGCCAAATCCTCCTTCCTACCACACAGTGTACAGCTGGCCATATATTCCTCCACACCAGTCAGTGTTCAACTGCTTACATCCTCCTCCACACCACACAGTGTAGAGCTGGCCATATCGTCCTCCCCACCACACAGTGTAGAGCTAGCCACATCCTCCTCCACGCCACAAAGTGTACAGCTGGCCAAATCCTCCTCCACACTACACAATGTAGAGCTGGCTTTATCCTCCTCTCCACCACATAGAATACACCTGGCCACATCCTTCTCCACACCACAGAGTGTACAGCTAACCACATCCTCCTCCACACCACACTCTGTAGAACTGGCCACATCCTCCTCCACATCACACTGTGTACATCTGGGCACATCCTATTCCACACCACACAGTATAAAGCTGGCCACATCCTCATCCCCACCACACAGTATACATCTGGCCAAATCTTCCTCCACACCACACAGTGTCCATCTGATTAAATCCTCCTCCACACCATACAGGGTACAGCTGGCCACATCCTCCTTCACACCACACAGTGTACAGCTAGCCACATCCTCTTCCAAACCAGACAATGTACAGCGGGCCACATCCATCCCCACAACACACAGTCTACAGCTGGCCACATCCTCCTCCAAACCACAGAGTGTAGAACTGGCCACATCCTCCTCCATATCACACTGTGTAAAACTGGCCACATCCAACTCCACACACACAATATACAACTGGCCAGATCCTCCTCACCACCACACACTCTACATATGGCCATATCCTCCTCCCCACCACACAGTGTACAGCTAGGTACAGCCTCCTTCACACCACTCATTGCACAGCTGGCCACATACTTCTCAACACCAAACAGTCTACAGATGACCACATCCTTCTCCAGGCCAAACAGTGTACAGCTGGCCACATCCTCCTCCCCACCACACAGTGTAGAGCTAGCCACATCCTCCTCCAAACCACACAGTGTACAGCTGGCCATATCCTCCTCTAAACCACACAATGTACAGCGTGCCATTTCCTCCTCCCCACCACACAGCGTACACCTGCCCATATCCGCCTCCACACCACAGAGTTTAAAGCAGGCCACATCCTCCTCCACACCACATAGTGTACAACTGAGCACATTCACCTCCACACCAGTCTGCAGCTGGTCACATTCCCCTCCCCACCACACAGTGTACAATAAGCCACATCCTCCTCCACACCACACAGTGTACAGCTGGCCACGCCCTCCTCCACTTCAAACAGTGTACAGCTGACTATATCCTCCTCCACACCACACAATCTACAGCTGGTCAAATCCTACTCCACACCACACAGTCGACAGCTGGCTAATATCCTCCTCCCCACCACACACTGTACAGCTAGTCACATCCTCCTCTACAACACAGAGTGTACAGCTGGGCATATCCTTCTCCACATCACACAGTCTACAGCTGGATTCATCCTCCTCCATATCACACTGTGTACAGCTGGCCACATCCTACTCCACACTGCATGGTATACAGCTGGCAAAATCCTCCTCCACACCACAGAGTGTACAGCCTGTCAAATTCTCCTCCATATCACACATTGTAGAGCTGGCCACATCCTTCTCCACACCAAACAGTCTCCAGTTAGGCCATATTCTCCTTCAAAACACACATTCTACAGATGGTCAAATCCTTCACACCACACAGTCGACAACTGGCTACATCCTCCTCCCCATCACACAATGTACAGCTAGCCACATCCTCCTCCATACCATTCAGTTTACAGCTCGCCGCATCCTTCCTCACACAACACAGTCTACAGATAACCACATCCTCCTCCAAAACACACAGTGTACAGCTGACCACATCCTTCTCACCAAAACTCAGTTTACATCTGACCACATCCTTTTCCACAACACGCAATGTACAGACGAACACATTACCCTTTACGCCACACAGTCTACAGCTGTCCACATGAATTTCCACAAAATACAGTATACAGCCGGCCACATCCTCCTACACATCACACAGTGTACCGCTGGCCATATCCTACTCCAAACCAAACAGTGTACAGAAGGCCATATCCTCTTCCACGCCACACAATGTACAGCTGGCCATCCTCCTCCACATTAGAGAATGTACACCTGGCCACATCCTCCTCCACGCCATAAAGTGTAGAGCTAACCACATCCTCCTCCACACCACACAATATACAATTGTCCATATCCTCCTCCCCATCACTTAGTGTAAACCTGGCCACATCCTCCTTCACGACAAACAGTGTACAGTTGGAAAAACCTTCCTCTCCACCACATAGTATACCGCTGGCCACATCCTCCTCCCCACCACACAGTATACATCTGGCCACATCCTCCTCCACACCACAGAGTGTAGAACTGGCCAACTCCTCCTCCATATCACACTGTCTAAAGTTGGATACATCCAACTCCACACCACACAATATACAACTAGCCAGATCCTCCTCACCACCACACAGTTTACGGATGGCCATATCCTCCTCCCCACCACACAGTGTACAGCTAGATACAGCCTCCTTCGCTCCACTCAGTGTACAGCTGGTCATATCCTCCCGACTACCACTCAGTGTACGTAAAGCTGGCCATATCCGTCTCCACACCACACAAAATACAGATGACCACATCCCCTTCCCACCACACAGTGTACACCTGGCCATATCCTCCTTCACACCACACAGTCTACCGCTGGCCACATCCTCCTCCCCACTACACAGTGTAGAGCTAGCCACATCCTCCTCCACATTACACAGTGTAGAGCTGGCCACATCCTCTTCCACACTACACAGTGTAAAGGTGGCCATATCCTCCTCCCCACTACACAGAGTACACCTAGACACATTTTCCTCCACACCACACAGTGTACAACTGGCCACATCCTCCTTACACCACACAGTGTACAGCTGACAACATCCTCCTCCACAAAACACAACGAACAGCTGGCCACATCCTCCACCACATTACACAATGTACAGCTGGCCAAATCCTACTCCACACCAAGCATTCGACAACTGGCTACATCCTCCTTCCCACCACACAGTGAACAGCTACCCACATCTTCCTCCACACCAGACAGTCTAAAGCTGACCACATCCTCTTCCACACCACATGGTGTAGAGCTGGCTATATCCTCCTCCACATCACACTGTGTACAGCTGGCCATATCCTACTCCACAACACACAGTATACAGCTGGACTCATCCTCTTCCAAACCACACAGTGAGCAGCCTGTTACATTTTTTCTACGAATCACACAGCGAACAGCTAGCCACATCCTCCTCTACACCACACAGTCAACAGCTGACCACATCATCCTCCGAACCACACAGTGTACAGCTGGCCACATCCTCCTCCACACCACACAGTGTACAGCTGGCCACATCCTCCTCCTCCATACTAAACAGTGTACAGCTGGCCCCAACTTTCTTAAAATCACACAGTGTACCGCTGGCCACATCCTCCTCCACGCCACACAGTGAACAACTGGATATATCATCCTCTACACCACAGAGTGTACAGCTGGCCAAATCCTCCTTCCCACCACACAGTGTGCAACAGGCCATATCCTCCTCCACACCAGACAGTGTTGAACTGGCCACATCTTCTTCCACACCACAAAAGTGTACAGCTGGCCATATCGTCCTCCCCACCACACAGTGTACAGCTGGCCACATCCTCCTCCACACCACAAAGTGTACAGACGGCCAACTCTTCCTCCACACCACACAATGTAGAGCTGGCCACATTCTCCTCCACATCACACTCTGTACATCTGGCCACATTCTACTCCAAGCCACACAGTATACAGCTGGACATATCTTCCTCCCCATCACACAGTGTACAGCGAACCATATCCTCCTTTACACAAATCAGTGTACACCTGGCCACATCTTCCTCCACACCACACAGTGTCAATCTGGCCAAATCCTCCTCCACACCACACAGTGTACAGCTGGCCACATCCTCCTCCACCCCACACAGTGTACAGCTGGCCACATCCTCCACGCCACAAAATGTGCAGCTGGTCACATCCATCTCCACAACACATAGTCTACTGCTGGCCACATCCTCCTCCATATCACACTGTTTACAGCTGGCCACATCCAACTTCACACCACACAGTATACAACTGGTCACATCCTCCTCACCACCACACAGTCTACAGATGGCCACATCATCCTTCCCACCACATAGTGTACAGCTAGCTACATCATCCTTCAAACCACTCAGTGTACAGCTGGCCACATCCTCTTCCACATCAAAGAGTCTACAGATGACCACATCCACCTCCAGACCACACTGTGTACAGCTGGCCACATCCTCCTCCAGACCACACGATAGACAGCTGGCCACATCTTCCTCAACACCACACAGTCAACAGCTGGCCACATCTTCCTCAACACCACACAGTCAACAGCTGGCCACATCCTCCTAACCACTACTCAGTGTACAGCCGGCAACATCTTTCTCCACACCACACAGTCTACAGAGAACCACATCCCCCTCCACAACACAGTCTGCAGCTGTCCACATCCTTCTCCACACAATACAGTATACAGGTGAACACATCCCCTTTCACACAACAGTCTACACCTGTCCACATCATTGTCCACAAAATACAGAATACTGCCGGCCACATTCTTCTCCATACCACACAGTGTAACACTGGCCACATCCTTCTCCTAACCACACAGTTTATCGTTGGCTACACTTCCTCCACGCCATACAGTGTACAGCAGGCCATATCCACCTATACACCACACAATGTACAGAGGGCCACATCCTCCTCCACACCACAAAATGTACAGCTCTCCATATCCTCCTCCCCACCACACAGTGTACACCTGGCCACATCCTCCTCCACAGCAGACAGTGTACAGCTGGCCACATTCTCCTCCCTACTACACAGTGTACAGCTGGCCATCATCCTCCACACCATACAGTGTACACCTGGCCACATCCTCCTTCACACCAAACACTGTACAACTGGCCACGTCCTCCTCTACACCACACAATGTACAGCTGGCCATATCCTCTTCCCCATCACACAGTGAATATCTGGCCACATCCTCATCCACACCAAACAGTGTAGAGCTGATCACATACTCCTCCAGACCATATAGTGTACAACTTGCCACATTCACCTCCACACCACACAGTGTAAAGCAAACCACACTCTCCTCCCCACCAAACAGTGTACAACTGGCCATATCCTCCTCCACATCACCCAGTGTAAGGCTGGGTACATCCTCCTCCACACTACACAGTGTACAGATGGCCACATCCATCGGCACACCGCACAGTCTACACCTGGCCACATCCTCCTCCACACCAAACAGTGTACAGCTGGCCATATCGTACTCCACAACACACAGTATACAGCTAGCCACATCCTCCTCCACACCACACAGTGTAGAGCAATGCACATTCTCTTCCACATCACATCGTGCACAGCCGGCACTATCCTCCTCCACACCACAGTCTGCAGCTGATTACATCCTCCACACCAAAAAGTCTACAGATGGCCACAACCTCTTCCCCACCACACAGTCTACAGTTGGCCACATACGCTTCCAAACAACATAGTGTACAGATGACCACATCCTCCTCCACACCAAAAAGTGTAGAGCTGGCCACACATGCCTCTACACCACACAATCTACAGCTGGCCATATCCTCCTCCACACCACAAAGTGTATAGCTGGCCATATCCTCCTCCAAACCATCCAGTGTACAGCTGGCAACATTCTCCTCTAAACAACATAATGTACAGCTTGCCCTATCCTCCTACCCACCACACAGTGTAAACCTGACCATATCCTCCTCCACACCACACAGTGCATACCACACAGTTCAAAGCTGGCCACATTCTCCTACACACCACAGAGTGTAAAACTGACCACATTCACCTCCACACCAGTGTACAGATGGTCACATCCATCTTTCCACCACACAGTGTACAGCTAACCACATCTTCCTCTGTACCACATAGTGTAAAGCTGGGAAAATCCTTCTCCACACTACACAGTCAAAAGCTGGCCATATCCTCCTTCACACCACAGAGTTTACAGATGGCCATATCCTCCTCCCCACTACACGGTGTACAGCTAGCCACATCCTCCTCCACACAACTCAGTGTACAGCTGGCCATATCCTTCTCCACAGAACACAGTGTAAAGCTGGCCACATCTTCCTCCACACCACACAATATACAGCTAGTCACAACCCCTTCCCCACCACACAGTGTACAGCTGACCACATCCTCCTCATCACAACTCAGTGTAGAGCTCATCACATCCTCCTCATCACAACTCAGTGTACAGCTGGCAACATCCTTTTCCGCAACACACAATCTAAAGATGAACATATTACCCTCCACCCCACACAGTCTATAGCTGTAAACATCCAACTCCACAAAATACAGTATACAGCCGGCCACGTCCTCTTACACACCACACTGTATACCACTGGCCTCATCCTACTCCAAACCACACAGTGTACAGCGGGCCACATCCTCCTCCACACTACAGAGTGCACAGCTGGTCATATCCTCCCCAAAACCACACAGTGTAGAGCTGGCCATATTTTCCTCCTCACCACACAATGTATAACTGTCCATATCCTCCTCCCACCACAGAGTGTACACCTGGCCACATCTTCCTCCACACCACACAGTGTAGAGATGGCCACATCCTCCTCCACACCACACAGGGTACAGCTGACCATATCCTGCTCCGCACCACACAGTGTACAGCTGGCCACATCCTCCTCAACATCACACAATGTACAGCTGTCCATATCCTCCTCCCCACCACACAGGATACACCTGGCCACATCCTCCTCCAAACCAGATAGTGTACAGTTGGCCACATCCTCCCTCACCACCAGAGCACAGCTGGCCACATCCTTCTCCACACCACACAGTGTACAGCTGGCCACATCCTCCTCCACAGAACAGAGTGTATAGCTGGTCATATCCTTCTCTACACCACAAAATGTACAGCTGGTCACACCTTTCTCCACATCAAAAAATGTACAGCTGGCCACTTTTTACGCCACACCACACAATATACAACTGGTCACATCCTCCTCCCAACCACTCTGTGTACAGCTGACCAAATCCTCCTCACCACCACTCAGTGTACAGATGGCCACATCATTTTTCACACCACACAATCTACAGATGAACACATCCCCTCCACACCACAGTCTACACCTGTCCACATCTTTCTCCACAAAATACAGTATACTGCCTGCCACATCTTCCTCCGTACCACACAGTGTACCACTGGCCACATCCTCCTCAAAACTTTGCAATATACAGTTGGCCTCATTCTTCTTCACACCACGCAGTGTACAGCTGGCCATATCCTCCTCCATAACACACAGTGTACAGCTGGCCAAATCCTCCTCCACACCATAGAATGTACAGCTGTCCATATTTTCCTCCCCACCACACAGTGTACACTTCGTCAGATCCTCCTCCCCAAAACACAATGTACAGCTGGCCACATCTTCCTCCACACCACAGAGTGTACAGTTGGCCATATCCTCTTCCACATCACGCAGTGTACAGCTGGCCACATCTTTCTCCACACCACACAGTGTACAGCTAGCCATATCCTCCTTCACACCACACAGTGTACAGCTGGTCACATCCTCCTCTACACCACCCGATGTACATCTGGCAAAATCCTACCTACCACAGAGTGTACACCTGGCCACATCCTCCTTCACACCACACAGTGTGCAACTGGTCATATCCTACTCCAGACAACATAGTGTAAAACTGGCCACATTCACCTCCGCATCTGCCAGTGTACAGCTAGCCATATTCTCCTCCCCATCACACAGTGTACAACTGGCCACATCCTCCTCCAAATCACACAGTGTACAGATGGCCAAATCCATCGCCACACCACACAGTTTACAACTGGCCACATCCTCCTCCTAACCAATCAATGTACAGCTGTCCACATCCTACTCCACGCCACATAGTCGACAGCTGGCTACATCCTCCTCCCCATCAAACAGTGTACAGCTACCCACATCTTCCTCTACAACATACAGTGTATAGATGGCCACATCCATCGCCATACAACACAGTCTACAAATGACCACATCCTCCTCCTAAAAAAGTGAACAGCTGACCACATCCTACTCCACACCATTTAGTATACAGCTGGCCATATCCTCCTCCACACTACAAGGTTTAGAGCAATTCATATTCTCTTCCACACCACACAGAGTACAACCGCTGTATCCTCCTCCACACCACAGTCTACAGCTGGTCACATCCTCCTCCACACCATAAAGTCTACAGATGGCCACAACCTCCTCCTAATCACACAGTGTAGAGCTGGCCACACCCATCTCCAAACAACATAGTCTACAGATGACCACATCATCATCCACAAGTCACACTGGACAGCTGTCGAAATCCTCCTCCACACTACACAATATACAGCTAGCCACATCCTCCTCCCCACAATACATTGTACAGCTGGCTACATCGTGTTTACCAAAACTCAATGTACAACTGGCCACATCCTCCTCCAAACCACACAGTGTTGAGCTGGTCACATCCTTCTCCACACGAAACAGTGTACAGCTGGCCATATCCTCCTCCACACAAAACAGTGTACAGCTAGCCGTATCCTCCTCCACAGTACACAGTGTAAAGCTGGCCACACATTGTTCCACAACACACAATGTAGAGCTGGCCATATCCTCCTCCCACCACACAGTGTACAATTGGCCACATCCTCCTCCACACCATACTGTGCACAGCTGGCCATATCCTTCTCAACACTATATAGTGAACCACTGGCCACATTTACGTCCACACCACTCAGTGTACAGCTGGCCACAAATTCCCTCCCACCACACAGTGTTCAACTGGCCAAATCATCCTCCAAACAACAGTGTATACAGCTGACCACATCCTACTTCACAACACACAGTGTATAGCTGGCCACTTCCTCCTCCACATCACACAGTGTAAAGCTGGCCACATCCTCCTGCACACCACACAGTCTACAGCTGGAAAAATCCTACTCTATACTACACAGTAGACAGCTGGCTACATCCTCCTCCCAACAACAGAGTGTACATTTAGCCACATCATTGTCCAAACCACAAAGTGTACAGCTGGCCACATCCTTCACACCGCACAGTTTACAGCTGGCCATATCCTCCTCCACATCAGACAGTGGACAGCTGGCCACATCCTCCTACACACCAAACAGTGTAGAGCTGACCACTTCCAATTCTACACAACACAGTATACAGCTGGCCACATCATTATCCACACCACACTGTGTACAGCGTGTCACATTATACTCCATATCACATAATGTGCAGCTGGAAACATCCTCCTCCGGACCACACAGTCTAAAGCCGGCCATATCCTCCTCGACACCAAACATTCTACACGTGGCCACACCCTACCCTCCATCATACAGTGTACAGCTAGCCATATCCTCCTCTTCACCACACAATGCACAGCTGACCACATCCTCCTTCCCACATCACAGTGTACAGATGGACATACCCCCTTTACCACCACTCAGTGTACAGCTGGCCATATTCTTCTCCACATCACACAGTCTACAGATGACCACATCCTCCTCTACACCACACAGTCTACAGCTGGCCACATCCTTCTCCACACCAAACAGTCTACAGACGGCCACATCCTCTTCTCCACCACACAGTGTACAGCTAGTCACATCTTCCTCCACACCACACAGTGTACAACTGGCCACAATCTCCTCCACACCACACAGTGTACGGCTGGCCACATCCAAGTGTTCACTGCACACTGCACAGCTGGCAACATCCTCCTCCTCACACCACAGTGTACAACAGGCCATTTCATCATCAACGCCACTCAGTGTACAACTAGCCACATCCTACTACCCACCATCGCGTGTGCAGGTGTCCACACCCTCATCCACTCCAAACAGTGTACAGCTGGCCACATCCTCCATCACAGCACACAGCGTACAGCTGGCCACATTCTCCTCCACACCAAACAGTGTTTTCTGGCCATATCCTCCTCCACACCACACAGTGTACAGCTTGCCACATCCTCCTCTACATCACACAGACAATAGCTGGCCAAATCCTACTCAACACCACACAGTGTAGAGCTGGCCATATCTCCCTCCACACAACACTGTATACAGCTGGCCACATCCACCTCCATACCACAGTCTACAGAATGCCACATCCTCCTACCCACCACACAGTGTACATCCTCCTCCACACAACTCAGTATACAGCTGGCCACATACTTTTCCATACCAAACAGTCTATATATGACCATATCCCCCTCCACACCACAGTGTGTACACCTGGCCACATCTTTCTCCACACCACACAGTATACATCTTGCCAAATCCTCCTCCTCACCACGCAATGTAGAGGTGGCCACATCCTCCTCCACACCACACAATGTACAGCTGGCTATATCCTTCTCTCCACTACACAGTGTACACCTGGCCACATCCTCCTTCACATCATCTTCCACACCATATATTGTACAACTGGCCATATTCACCTCCACACCAGTGTAGAGCTGGATACATTCTTCTTTCCGCCACTCAGTGTACAACTGGCCACATCCTCCTCCACACCACACAGTGTAAAGCTAGTCACATCCTCTTCCACACCAAACGGTGTACATGTGGCCACATCCTCCATCACAACACATAGTACGCAGCTGGCCACATCCTCTTCCATATCACACAGTGTTCAGCTGGCCAAATCCGACTCCACACCACACAGTCGACAGCTGGCTACATCCTCCTCCCCACCAAACAATGTACAATTATCCATATTCTCATCCATACCATATAGTGTACAGCTGGCCATATCCTCTTCCATATCACACTTTGTACAGCTGGCCACATCCTACTCCACACCACACAATATACAGACGGCCATATCCTTCTCTACACCACAGAGTGTAGAGCTACCTACATTCTCCTCCAAATCACACTGTGTACAGCTAGCCACATCCTACTCCACACAACACAGTATACAGCTGGCCACATTCTCCTCCACCCCACAGAGTGTACAGCCTCTCACATTTTCCTCCACATCACACAGTGTACAGCTGGCCACTTCCTCCTCCACACGACACAGTCTACAGAAGGCCATATCCTCCTCTCCACAACACAGTGTACAGCTAGCCACATCCTATTCCACACCACTCAGCGTAGAACTACCACATCCTTCTAAACACAACACAGTCTATAGAAGACCACATCCTCCTCCACACCACACAGTGTACAGATGCACATCCTCCTCCTCACCACACACTATACAGCTGACCACATCCTCTTCCCATCACACAGTGTACAGATGACCACATTCTCCACACCACCACTCAGTGTAGAGCTTGCCACATATTTCTCCACACTACACAGTCTACAGATGACCACATCCCCCTCCACAATACACAGTCCTTCTCCACAAAACACAGTATCTAGCTGGCAACATCCTCCTCCACACCACACAGTGTACCGCTGGCCATATCCTCCTCCAACCTACATAGTTTACAGCTGTCCATATCCTGCTCCACACCACACAGTGTACAGCTGGCAATATCCTCCTCAACACCACACGATGTACAGCTCTGTTTATCCTCTTCCCCTGCACACAATGTACACATGGCCACATCATCCTCCACATCAGACAATGTGCAGCTGGTCACATCCTTTAACCCAACCACAAAGTGTACAGTTGGCCATATTCTCCCCACCCAACACAGTGTACAGCAGACGATATCCTCCTCCACACCACATAGTGTACAACTGGCCACATTCACCTCCACACCAAGCAGTGTACAGCTGGCCACACCCTCTTTCACACCACAATGTGTACAGCTGGCCACCTTCGCCACCACGACACACAGTGCACAGCTAGCTACATCCTCCTCCACATCACCAAGTGTAGAGCTGGCTACATCCTCCTCCAAACCACAGAGTCGAATGCTGGCTACATTCTCCTCCCCACCACACAGTGTACAGCTGGCAATATCCTGCTCCACATCATTCTGTGTACAGTTAGCCACTTAATACTCTACACCACACAGTTTACAGCTGGCCACATCTTCCTCCTTGCCGCACAGTGTACAGCTGGCCACATCCTAATCCACACCACACAATATAAAGCTGGCCACCTTCTCCCCACCAAGCAGTGTACAGATGGCCATATCCTACTCACCAAAACTCAGTGTGCAGCTGGCCACATCCTCCTCCACACCACAGAGTCGAAAGATGGCTATATCCTCTTCCCCACCACAGTCTACAGATGACCACATCCGCCACCACAAAACACAGTCTACAGCTGTCCACATCCTTCTCCACACAATACAATATACAGCAAGCTACATCCTCCTCCACACCAAACAGAGTACTGCTGGCCACATCCTCCTCCTCACCACATAATGTAGAGCTGGCCAAATCCTCCTCCACACTATACAATGTACAGCTGGCCACATCATCCTCCCCACCACACAGTGTACACCTGACCAAATCATTATCCACACCACAGAGTGTACAGCAGGCCATATCCTCCTCCACAAAATATCGTTCACACCTGGCCACATCCTCCACCACACCATACAGTGTACAGCTGGCCACCTCCTTCTCAGCACAACTCAGTGTAGAGCTAGCCACTTCCTCCTACACATCGCCAAGTGTACAGCTGGCCACATCCTCGTCCACACCACACATTCGAAAGCTGGCTACATCCTCCTCACCACCACACAGTCTGCAGATGACCACATTCGCCTCCACACCACACAGTCTACAGCTGTCCACAACCTTCTCCAAACAATACAGTATACAGCAGGCCACATGATCCTCCACACCAAACAGTGTACCGCTGGCCACATCCTCTCCACACCACACAGTATAGAGCTGGCCATATCCTCCTTCACACCACGCAGGGTTCGGCTGGCCAACTCCTCCACTGCACACAGTGTACAGCTGGCCATATCCTCCTCAACATTACAAAGTGTACAACTGGCCATATCCTCCTCAACACCACTCAGTCAAAAGCTGGCTACATCCCCCTCCCCATCACACAGTGCACAGCTAGCCACATCCTCCTCCACATCACAATGTGTACTGCTGGCCACATCTTCCTCCACACCACGCAGTTTACAGCTGGCCGCATCCTCCTCCCAACTGCAGAGTGTAGAGCTAGCCACAACATCCTCCACACCACAGAGTATACAGCTAGCCATGTCCTAATCCATACCACACAATATACAGCTGCCCACTTCCCACCACCAAACAGTGTACAGTTGGCCACATCCTCCTCCACATAAATAAGCGCAGAGCTGGCCACATCATCCTCCATAACACACAATCACAGCTCGCCACATCATCCTCCACACCACACAAAATACAGCTGGCCACATCCTCCTCTACAACACACAGTCTACAGATGGCCATATCCTCCTCCTCACCATACATTATTCAGCAAGCCACATCCTCCTCCACACCAGATAGTGTAAACCTAGCCACATCCTCCTCCACACAACACAGTGTAAAAATGGCCACATTCTCCTCCATACCACAGAGTGTACAGCTGGCCATATTCAGCTCTACACCACACACTGTACCGCTAACTACATCCTCCTCCACACCACATGGGCACATTCTCTTCCACACCAAACAGTGAACACCTTGCCATATTCTCATCCACAGCACACAGTCTATAGTTGGCCACAACCTCCTTCACACCACAGAGTGTACGACTGGCCACATTCTCCTCCACACCACACAGTGTACAGCTGGTCACATCCTCCTCCACACCACGCAGTCTAAAGCTGGCCAAATCCTACTCCACACTAAATAGTCTACAAAGGGCCATATCCTCCTCCCCACCACACATTGTACAGCAAGAAACATCTTCCTCTTCACTACTCAGTGTACAGCTGGACACATCCTTTTCCACATCACACAGTCTGCAAATGATCACATCCTCCTCCACACAACAGAGTGTACAGCTGGCCACAAATTTTTCAACGCCACACAGACTAGGATGAGCACATCCTCCTCCACAACATACAGTCTGTAGATGGCCATATCCTTCTCCCCACCAAACAGTGTACAGCTAGAAACAAGGTCTGCCACACCATTCAGTGTAGAGCTGTCCACATCCTTATCCACACAAAACAGCGTAGAGATGGCCACATTCTTTTCCACACCACATAGTGTAATAATGACCATATCCTTCCCACACCACACAGTGTTCAATTGGCCACATCCTCCTCCACACCACACACTACACAACTTGCCACATCCTCGTCCCCACCACACAGTGTACAGTTGCCCATATCCTCCTCCACACAAGAAAGTGTACAGCTGGCCACATCCTCCTCCACACCATATAGTCTACAGATGACCACATCCTCCTCCCCACCACACAGTGTACAGCTAGCCACATCGTACTCCACACCACACAGTGTAGAGCTGTACGCATCCTTCTCCACACAATACAGCGTACAACTGGCCACATCTTCCTCCCCATAACACACTGTACAGTTGGCCAGATCTTCCTCCACACCCCAGAGAGTACATCTGGCTACAATCTTCTCCATACTGCACAATGTACAGCTGTCCACATTTTCCTCCACACCACACAGTGAACATCTGGCCACATCCTCCTCCACACCACGCAGTCTACAGATGGCCATATCCTCCTCCTCGCCATACAATGTTCAGCTAGTCACATCCTCCTCCATACTAGACAGTGTACAGCTGGCCAAATCCTTCTCCACACCACACAGTCTATAGCTGGCCACATCCTCCTTACTACCACAGAGTGTATAACTGACCACATCCTCCTCCGCACCACACAGTTTACAGATAGCTACATCCTTCTCCCCACCACACACTGTACATCTGGCCACATCCTTTTCCACACCACACACTGCACTGCTGGCCGTATTCTCCTCCACACCACACAATGCACAGTTGGCCACATCCTCCTCCCCACAACATACTGTGCAACTGGCCATATGCTCCTCCACACCACGTAGCGTACAACTGGTCATATCTTCCTCCACACCACACTGCTTACAACTGGCCATATACCAATTAGTGCAGTGCACCTCTGGCTACATTCTCCTCCACATCACACAGTGTAAAGCTGGCCACATCCTCCTCCACACCGCCCAGTGTACAGTTGGCCACATCCTCCTCCACACAACAGAGTGTACAGCGAGCCACATCCTCTCCCCACCACACAGTGTAGAGCTGGCCACAACGTCCTCAACACCACATAGTATTCAGCTGGCCAAATTCTCCTCAACACAATATATACAGCTGGAAACATATTCCTCCCTACCACACAGTGTAGAGATGGACATATCCTTCTCCACACCAAAGTGTGTACAGCTGGTCACATCCTTCTAGACACCACACACTATATTGCTTGCCAAATCCGCCTCCACACCACACAGTGTAAAGCTGGCCACATTCTCCTAAACACCACACAATGTAGAGCTAGTCCTATCCTCTCCCACCACACAGTGTACACCTGGCCACATCATCCTCCACGCCGCATTATTTACAGCTGGCCACATCCTCCTCCACACCATATATAGGGTATAACTGGCCTCATTTACCTCCACACCAGTGTACAACTGATCATATTCTCCTCTCCACCACACAATACACAACTGGCCACATCCTCCTCCACACCATATAGTCTACAGATGGTCAAATCCTCCTCCCCACCACACATTGTACAGCTAGCCACATCGTACTCTACACCACACAGTGTACTGCTGTTCACACTCTTCTCCACACAATACAGCGTATAGCTGGTCATATCCTCCTCCCCACCACACATTGTACATTTGGTCAGATCTTCCTCCACGCCCCAGAGTGTGCATTTGGCCACATTCCCCCCTACACAACACAATGTACAGCTGGCCACATCCTCATCCACACCACAAAGTGAACATCTGGCCACATCCTCCTCCACACCACGCAGTCTACAGATGGCCATATCCTCCTCCTCACCATACAGTGTTCAGCTAGCCACATCCTCCTCCACACCAGACAGTGTACATATGGCCACATCCTTCTCCACTCCACACAGTCTATAACTGGCCACATCCTCCTCCCTACCACACAGTATATAGCTAACCACTTCCTCCTCCGCACCACACAGTTTACAGATAGCCACATTCCCCTCCCCACCACACACTGTACAGCTGGCCACATCCTTTTCCACACCACACACTGCACTGCTGGCCGTATTCTCCTCCACACCACACAATGCACGGCTGGCCACATCCTCCTCCCCACAACATAGTGTGCAGCTGGCCATATGCTCCTCCACACCACGTAACGTACAACTGGCCAAATCCTCATCCACACTACTTAACGTACAACTGGCCATATCCTCCTCCACACCACACTGTTTAAACTGGACACATACCAATTTGTGCAGTGTACCTTTGCTTAAATTCTCCTCCACATCACACAGCGTAAGGCTGACTACATCTTCCTCCATGCCAACCAGTGTACAGCTGGCCAGATCCACCTCCACACCAAAGAGTGTTCAGCCAGCCACATCCTTTCCCCACCACACAATGTAGAGGACCACAACGTCCTCCACACCACACAGTGTTCAGCTGGCCACATTCTCTTCAACATAATATATACAGCTGGAAACATACTCCTCTCCACCACACAGTGTAGAAATGGCCATATCCTTCTCCCTACCACAGTGTGTGCAGCTGGTCATATCCTTCTAGCTTGCCAAATCCGCCTCTGTACCACACAGTGTACAGCTGACCACATCCTCCTAAACACCACACAATGTAGAGCTAGTCCTATCCTCTCCCCACCACACAGTGTACGCCTGGTCACATCATCCTCCACACCACATTATTTAGGCTAGCAACATCCTCCTCCACACCATATAATGTATAACTGGCCACATTCACCTCCACAGCGGTGTACAACCGGTCCTATTTTCCTCTCCACCGCATAATGTACAACAGGCCACATCCTCCTCCACACTACACAGTGTACATATGGCCACATCCTTCTACACATCACACAGTGTAGAGCTGGCCACATCCTCTTCCACACCACACAGTATACAGCTTACCAAATCCTCCTTCCTATTACACAGTGTACAGCGGGTCACATCCTCCTACACAACAAAAAAATTTCAGCTGGCCATATCCTCCTTCCCACCACACGGTATACACCTGGCCACATCCTTTTATACACCACAGTGGTTACAGTTGGCTACATCCTCCTCCACACCCCATAGTGTATAACTGGCAACATTCACCTCCACACCAGTGTACACCTGGTCATATTCTCCTCCCCACCATACAGTGTACAAATGGCCAAATCCTCTTCCACACCACACAGTGTACAGCTGGCCATATCCTCCTCCATAACACACAGTGTTCAGCCGGCCAAACCCTCCTCCACACCACACAGTCTACAGCTGACCTAATCCTCCTCCACACCACACAGTCGACAACTGGCTGCATCCTCTTCCCCGCCACACAGTGTACAATTTGCCACATCCTCCTCCACACCACACAGTGTACAGCTGGCCAAATCCATACCCAAACCACATACCCTCATCCAAGCCACATAGTGTAGAGCTGGTCACATCATCATCCACATCAGACTATGTACAACTGGCCAGATCCTACTCCACACCATACAGTACAGAGCTGGCCATATCCTCCTTCACACCACACAGTATCGAGCTGGCCACATTCTCCTCCAAATCTCATTTTGCACAGTTGGCTACATCCTACTCAACACTACACATCTGTCCACATCCTTTTCCACGCGACACAGTGTACAGACTATCATATTCTCCACATTACACAGTGTACAGCTGGCCACATTCTCCTCCAGAACACACAGTCTACAGCTGGCCACATCATCCTCCACACCACACAGTTTACAGATGACCAGATCCTCCTCCATATCACACAGTTTACAGCTGGCCACATCCTCCTCCACGACACACTATATAAAGCTGACCAGATCCTTCTCCCCACCACACACACTGTACACCTGGCCGTATATCCTCACCACTACTCAGTGTACAGCTGGCCACATCCTTCTCCACACTACACAGCATACAGTTGTCCATATCCTTCTCCACAAAATGCGGTATACAGCTTGCTACATCCTCCTCCACACCACACAGTGTACAGCTAGCCATATTCTCCTCCACATCACACAGTGCACAGCTGGCCGCATCCTCCTCCAAACAACACAATATAAAACTGTCTATATCATCCTCCCCACAACACAGTGTACACCTGGCCACATCCTCCTCTCCACCAAACAGTGTACAGCTGGCCACATTCTCCTCCATACCACACTTTGTACAGCTGGCCAAATCTTCCTCCACACCACACAATGTACAGCTGGCCACATCCTCCTTCACACCACACAATGTACAGTTATCCATATCGTCCTCCTCACCACAACGTGTACACATGACCATATCCTCATCGAAACCACAAAATGTTCAGCTGGCTACATACTCCTCCAAAACACATAGTATATAACTGGCCATATTGACTTACACACCAGCCAGTGTAGAGCTGGTCATATTCTCCTCCAAACCGCACAGTGTACAGCTGGCCATATTCTCCTCTACATCACAATGTGGACAGTTGGCCACATGCTCCTCCACAACTCAGTGTATAGTTGGCTACATCTTACTCTATATCACCAAGAGAACAGCTAGCCACATCCTCCTCCACATCACACAGTCTAGAGCCGGCTAAAGCCAACTCCACACCACACAGCCGACAGCTGGATACATCCTCCTCCCCACCACAGTGTATAGCTAGCCACATCCTCCTCCTCACCACACAATCTATAGGTGGCCAAATCCTCCTTCACACCACAGTGTAGAGTTGGCAACATCTTCCACCACATCACACTGTGTACAGATGGCCACATCCTTCTCCACACCATAGAGTCTACAGCTGGCCAAATCTTCCTCCACACCATACAACATACAGCTGGCCACCTACTTTTCCCTAACAAACAGTGTACAGCTGGCCATATCCTCCTCACCAAATCTCAGTGTACTGCTGCCCACATCCTTCTCCACAGCAAACAGTCTACAGATAACCACATCCGCCTCCATACCACAAAGTCCAGAGCTGTTCACATCCTTTTCAACACAATACAATATATAGCGGCCAAATTCTCATCCACAGAACAGAGTGTACCGCTGGCCATATCTTCCGTATCAAACAGTGTAAAGCTGGCCACATCCTCCTCCACACATCACAATGTACAGCTGGGCGTTTCCTCCTCCACACCATACACTGTAGAGCTGGCTACATCATCCTCCGCACCACAAAATGTACACCTGCCTACATCCCTCTCCCCACCACACAGTGTACAGTTTGCCGAATCCTCCTACACACCACATAATGTAGGCCTGGCCACATCCTCCTTCACACCAAACAATGTACAGCTGGCCATATCTTCCGCCACACCACACAGAATAGAAATGGCCACATCCTCCTCCACACCGCACAGTGTAGAGCTGGCCACATCCTCCTCCACACCATACAATTCACAGCTGGCCATATCCTCCTCCCGACCACACATTGTACACCTGCCCACGTCTTGTTCCACACCACACCGTGTACAGTTGACCATATCCTTCTCCACACCACATAGTGTACAACTAGCCATATCCTCCTCCACACCACACTGTGCACAGCTGGCCTCATCCTCCTCCGCACCACATAGTGTACAGCTGGCTACATTCACCTCTACACCAGTGTAAAGCTGGCCGTATTCTCCTCCCTACCCCATAGTGTTCAACTGCCCACATCCTCCTTCACACCACAGATTGTACAGCTGGCCACATCCTCCTCCACACCACACAGTGTTCAGCTGGCCACATCTTCCTCCGCATGAAACAGTGTACAGCTGGCAACATCCTCTTCCACACCACACAGTCTACACCTGGCCAAATCATCCTCCACACCACACATGTCGACAGCTGGCTAGATCCTCCTCCCCAACACACAGTGTGCAGCTAGCCACATCCTCCTCCACACCACAGAGTGTACAGCTGGCAGAATCCTTCTCTACACCAGTCTACAGTTAGCCATATCCTCCTCTACACCATAGAGAGTACAGCTGGCCAAATCTTACTCCATACTACACAATGTACAGCTGTCTATATCGTACTCCCCACCATACAGTGTGCACCCTGCCGCATACTCCTCCACACCAGACAATGTACAGCTGGCCACATCCTCCTCCCCACCACACAATGTACAGCTGGCATTATCCTCCTCCATACAACACTGTGTACAGCTGATCACATCCTCCTCCAAACCAAACAGCCTACAGCTGGCCACATCCTCTTCCACACCACATAATCTACAGATGGCCACATCCCCCTCCCCACCATACAGTGTCCAGCTAGCCATATCCTCCGCCACATCACACAATGTACAGCTGGCCACATCCGTCTCTACACCAAACAGTCTACAGATGACCATATCCACCTCTATATCACTCAGTGTACATCTGACCACATCCTCCTCCAAAACACACAATATACAGATGACCATATTCTTCTCCCCACCACACAGTGTACAGCTGACCAGATTTCCTCACCACCACTCATTGTAGAGCTGACCACATCCTTCTCCACATCACACAGTCTACAGCTGTCCATATCCTTTTCCACAAAATACATTATACAGCTGGCCACATCCTCCTCTACACCACACAGTGTACCAATGTTCACATCCTATTCCAAACCACACAGTGTATAGCTGGCCACATTCTCCCCCACATCACACAATATACAGTTGGTAACCTCATTTTCCCCACCAAATAGTGTACAGGTGGTCACACCCTCCTCTCCACAACTCAGTGTACAGCTGGCCATGTCTACAGATGACCACATCCGCCTCCACACAATACAGTCCACAGCTGGCCAAATCCTCTTCCACACCAAACAATGTGCAGCTGGCCATATCCTCCTCCTCACCACACAGTATAGAGCTGGTCATATCCTCCTCCGCACCACACAGTGTACAGCTGGCCATATCCTCCTCCACACCACGCAGTTTACAGCTGGCCATATCCTCCTCTCCACCACACTGTATACCCCTGCCCACATCCTTCTCCCCACCACACAGTGTACAACTGCTCAAACCCCTCTCCACACCACACACTGCACAATTTGCCATATCCTCTCCCACACCACATAGTCTTCACCTAGCCACATTCTCCTCCACGCCACATAATGTACAGTTGGCAATATTTTCCTATACACCACACAGAATAGAGCTGGCCATATCCTCCTCCACAGCACACAGCGTAAAGCTGACCACATCCTCCCACACACCATACAATTTACAACTGGTCATATCCTCCTCCCGACCACAGAGTGCACATCTGCCCACGTCTTTCTCCACACCACACAGTGTACAGTTGGCCACATCCTCCTCCACACCAAATGGTATACATTTTGCCATATCAACCTTCACACTACACTGTATACACGTAGCCAAATCCTCTTCCACACCACATAGTGTACAAATGACTACATTCACCTCCACTACACACTCTGTACACCTTGCCACATTTTCCTCCTCACCCTGAAGTGTACAACTGGCCACATCTTCCTCCAAACCACACAGAGTACTGCTGGCACATATCCTCCTTCACACCACACAGTGTACGGCTGGTCATATCCTCCTCCACAAAACATAGTATACAGCTGGCCACATCATCCTCCGCATGACACAGTGTACAGCTGGCAACATCCTCTTCCACACTACGCAGTCTAAAGCTGGCCAAATTCTACTACACACCAAACAGTCGAGAACTGGATACATCCTCCTCTCCACCACATAGTGTACAGCTAGTCCTCTAAGTCAAAAAATGTACAGCTGTCCATATCCTCCTCCCCACCACACGGTGTGTACTTGGTCATATCCTCCTCCATACCATATTGTGTACCTTTGGACACATCATCCTCCACACCACACAGTCCACAGCTGGCCACATTCTCTTCCGCACCACACAGTTTAGAGATGACCACATACTTCTCCCCACCATACAGCGTCCAGCTAGCTATATCCTCCTCCACACTACTCCATGTACAGCTGCCCACATACTTCTCTACACTACACAGTCTACAGATGGCCATATCCTCCTCCACATCGCACAGTGCACAGCTGGCCACCTCCTCCTCCACAACACGCAATATACAGCTGACTATATCCTCATCCCCACCACACAGTGTACAACTGACCACATCTCCCCACCACCACGAAGTGTAGAGCTGGCCACATCCTCCTCCACTCGACACAGTCTACAGATGACCACATCACCCTCCACACCACACAATCTACAGCTATCCGTATCCTTCTCCACAAGATACAGTATACAACTGGCCACATCCTCCTCCACACCACACAATGTACAGTTGGCCATACATTCCTCCACACCACAGAGTATAAAAGTGGCCATATCCTCCACCAAACCAAACAATGTAGAGCTGTCCATATCCTCCTCTCCACTAGACAGTGTACACCTGGCCACATCCTAAACCCCACCAGACAGTGTAGAGCTGGCAACATCCTCCTCCCAACCATTCAATGTACAGATGGCCATATTCTTCTTAATACCACACTGTGTACATTTGGCCAAATCCTCCTCCCCATCACAAAGTGTACACATGGCCACATCCTCATCGAAACTACAAAGTGTACAGCTGGCCACATGCTCCTCTACACCACTTTGTGTACAACTGACCATATTCACTTCCACACCACATAGTGTACAGCTGGCCACATTCTCCTCCATACCAAACAGAGTTTAGGTGGCCATATCCTACACTACACCACACAGTGTCGAGCTGGCCACATCCCCCTCCACACCACACAGTGTATAGCTGGCCACATCCTCTTCCACAACACACAATACACAGCTGGCTACCTCCTTCTCCCCCATCAAGCAGTGTACAGCTGGCCACATCTTCTTCACCACAAATCAATGTACAGATGGCCACATCCTTTTCCACAGCAAACAGTCTACAGATGACCACATCCGAGTCCACACAATACAGTATACAGCAGGCCAAATCCTCCTCCTCGGCACACAGTGTACCGCTGACCATATATTCCTCCACACCACACAGTGTACAGCTGGCCACATCCTCCTTCACACCACACGATTTACAGCTGGCCCTACCCTCCTCCCTACCACACAGTGTAAACCTGCCCACATCCTTCTCACCACCACGCAGTGTACACCTGCTCACATCTTTCTCCACACCACACCCTGCACAATTAGCCACATCCTGCTCTTCACCACACAATTTAAAGCTGGTTATATCTTTCTCCACAACACAGAGAATAGAGCTTTCCACATCATCCTCCACACCACACAGTGTACAGTTGGCCAAATCTTCTTCCACATCACATAGTGTACAAATGGCTACATTCACCTACACACCAAACAATGTACAGCTGGCCACATTCTCCATCCCACCCCAGAGTGTACAATTGGCCACATCCTCCCCCAAACCACACAGTGTACTGCTGGCACACATCTTCCTTCACACCACACAGTGTACAGCTGGCCACATCTTCCTCCACATAAAACAGTGTAGAGCTGGCAACATCCTCTTTCACGCCACACAGTTTACAGCTGGCCAAATCCTACACCACACCAGAGTCGACAGCTGGCTACAAATTCCTCCCCACCATACAGTGTACAGCTAGCCACATCCTCCTCCACACCACAGAGTGTACAGCTGGTCGAATCCTTCTCTACACCAGTCTACAGCTGGCTATATCCTCCTCCACGCCACACAGTGTACAGCTGGCCATATCCTTCTCCACACCACACAATGAACAGCTGTCCATATCCTCCTCCCCACAACACAGTGTACACCTGGCCAAATCCTCCTCCAAAGCAGACAATGTACAGCTGGCAACATCATCTTCCCCAACACACAGTGTACAGCTGGCCACCTCCTCCACATCACACTCTGTGCAGCTGGCCACATCCTCCTCCACTCCACACAGTGTACATAAGGCCATATTCTCCTCCCCATTATAGAGTGCACAACTGGCCACATCCTCCTCCAAAACACACATTGAACTGCTGGTATACATCTTCCTTTACACTTCACAGTGTACAACTGGTCACATCCTCCTACATGCAACCCTGTGTACAGCTGGCCACATCCTCCTCCACTCCACACAGTGTCAAGCTGGCCACATCCTCTTCCAGACCACACAATGTACAGCTAGCGATGTCCTCCTCTCCACCGCAGTGTTCATATGGCCACATCCTCCTCAACATCACAGAGTGTATAGCTGGCCACATAATCCTCCACACCACACAGTGTAAAACTGGCCACATTCACATCCACACTGCACAATGTACAGCTGGCCACAATCTCCTCCCCACCACAGAGTTTACACCTGGCCACATCCTCCTCCAAACCACACAGTCTGAAGCTGGCCAAAGCCTACTCCACACCGCAGAGTCGACAGCTGGCTACATCCTCCTCCCCATCACACATTGTAGAGCTATCTACATCCTCCTTGAAACCACACAGTGTACAGATAGCCAAATCCTCCTTCTCACCACACAGTCTGCAGCTGGCCAAATCCTCCTCCATAACACAGAGTGTAGAGCTGACCACATCTTAATCCGCGTCACACTCTGTACAGCTGGACACATCCTTTTCCACACCACAGAGTCTACAGCTGGCCACCTCCTCCCCACCAAACAGTGTACAGCTGGCCACAACCTCCTCAGCACAACTCAATGTAGAGCTGGCCACATCCTTCTTCACACAAAACAGTAAACAGATGACCACATCAGCCTTCAACCACACAGTCTACAGCTGTCCACATCCTTCTCAACACACTACAGTATACAGCTGGCCACATCCTCCTCTACACCACAGAGTTTACCGCTGGCCACATCCTCCTCCATACCACACAATGTACAGTTAGCCATATCCTCCTCCACACCACAGAGTGTAAAGCTGGCCACATCATCATCCACACCACACAATTTGCAGCTGGCCTTATCCTCCTCCCCACCAAAAAATGTACACCTGCCCACATCCTTCTCCCCACCACACAGTGAACAGTGTGCCACATCCTCCTCCACACCACATAGTGTACACCATGCCACATCCTTCTCGACACCACGCAATGTACTTCTGGCCATATCTTCCTCCACACCACACAGTATAGAATTGGCCACATCCTCCTCCACAACAAACAGTGCACATCTGGCCATATCCTCCTCTACACCATACAAATTAAAGCTGACCATATCCTCCTACCGACCAGTGTACCGCTGCTCACATCCACCTCCACACCACACAATGTACAGATGGTCATAGCATCCTCCACATCACATAGTGTGCACCTGGCCACATCCTCCTCCACACCACACTGTGTAGATTTGGTCATATCCTCCTCCACACCATATAGCATACAACTGGCTATATTCACCTTCACATCCCACAATGTACAGCTGGCCACATTCTCCAACCCACCACACAGTACACAACCGGCCAAATCCTCCTCCAAACCACACAGTGTACAGCTGGCCATATCCTGCTCCATACCACAATGAACGGCAGACCATATCCTCCTTCACACTACACAATGTACAGCTGGCCACATCCTCTTCCATAACACACAGTGTACTGCTGGTAACATCTTCCTCCGCATGAAACAGTGTACAGCTGGCAACATCTTCTTCCACACCACAGAGTCGACAGCTGGCTACATCCTCCTCCCAACACAGAGCGTACAGCAAGCCACATCTTCCTCCACACCGCAGAGTGTACAGTTGCCCAAATATTTCTATACCCCACACAGTCTAAAGCTGTCCATATCCTCCTCCACACTACACAGTGTACAGCTTGCCAAATCCTCCTCCACATCACACTCTGTACAGATGGCCACATTCTACTCCAAACCACACAGTATACAGTTGGCCATATCCTCCACACTACATATTGTACAGATGGCGACATCTTCCACCACAACACACAATGTACAGCTGGCCACATCCACCTCCCCACCTCAACAGTGTACATCTAGCCATATCCTTCTCCACACCACACAATATACAGCTAATCACATCCTCCTTCCCACCACACGATGTACAGCTGGCTACATTATCTTCAGCAAAACTCAATGTACAGCTGGCTACATCCTTTTCCACACAATACAGTCTATAGATGACCAAAAAGTCTACAGCTGGACATATCCTCCTCCACAACACACAGTCTACAACTGGCCAAATCCTCCTCCACACCACACTTTGTACACCTGGCCACATCCTTCTACACACAAAACTTTATACAGCTGGCCACATTTTCTTCCACACCACACAGTGTAGAGCTGGCCACATCCTCCTCCACATCACGCTGTGTACAGCTGGCCACATCCTACTCCACACCACACAGTATAGAGATTGCCACATCTTCCTCCACACCACAAACTGTACAGCTGGCCACATCTTCCTCCACACCACAAACTGTACAGCTGGCCACATCCTACTCCATACCACACAGTATAGAGATTGCCACATCGTCCTCCATACCACAAACTGTACATCTGGCCACATCCTTCTCCACATCATACTGTGTACAGCTGGCCACATCCTATTCCACACAACACAGTATACAGCTGGCCATATCCTCCTCCACACCACACAGTATACAGCCTATCATATTCTCCTCTATATCACACAGAGTACATAGGGTCACATCATCCTCCACATGACACATTCTACAGATGACATATCCTCCTCCCCACAACAGTGTACAGCTCGTCAAATCCTTCTCCACACCATTCAGTGTGGAGTTGGACACATCCTTCTCCATACCACATAGTCTAAAGATGAACAAATCTTCCTCCAGAGATTAACAAATCTTCCTCCACACCATACAGTGTACAGCTGGCCACATCCTTCTCCACACCACGCAATATACAGCTGACCACATCCTCCTCACTAGTACTCAGTGTACAGCTGGCCACATCCTTCTTCAAACCACACAGTCTACAGATGATTACATCCCCTCCACACCACACAGTCTACTGCTGTCCATATCCTTCTCCATAGAATACGGTATACAGCGGGCCACATCCTCCTCCACACCACAAAGAGTACCGCTGACCACATCCTTCTCTAAACAACAGTTTACAGTTGGCCAAATCCTCCTCCACGCCACATATTGTACAGATGGCTACATCCTCCTAGCCACCACGCAGTGTAGAGTTGGCCACATTCTCTTCCGCACCACAGAGTGTAGAGCTGGCTACCTCCTCTTCCACACCACATAGTGTACAGCAGACCACATTCAACTCCACACCAGGCGGTCGATAGCTGGCTATATCATCCTCCCCACCACATATTGTACATTTAGCCACACCTTCCTCCACACCACAGGGTGTACAGCTGGCCACATCCTTCTCCACACCACACAATATGCAGCTGGCCACATTCTCCTCCACACCACACAGTGTTGAGCTGGCCACATCCTCCTCCACATCACACTGTGTACAACTGACCACATCCTACTCGACACCACACAGTGTAGAGATTGCCACATCCTCCTCCACACCAAGCAGTGTAGTGCTGTCCACATTCTCCTCCATATCACGCTGTGTACATCTGGCAACATCGTACTCCACACCACAGAGTATACAGCTGGCCACATCCTCCTCCACACCAACAGTGTACAGCCTGTCAAATTCTCCTATACATCACACAATCCTCCTCCTCCACATCACACAGTCTACAGATGGTCATATCCTCCTACAGACGTGACAGTCTACAAAAGGAAATATCCTCCTTCCCACCACAGAGTGTTCAGCTAGCCACATCCTCCTCCACACCACTCAGTGTACAGCTGGCCACATCCTTCCCCACACCACACAGTCTAAAGATAACCACATCCTCCCCCACACCATATAGTGTACAGATAGCCACATCCTCCTCACCACCACACAGTCTACAGCTGGCCAAATCCTCCTCCATACCACAGAGTGTAGAGCTGGCCACATCTTAATCCATATGACACTGTGTACAGCTGGACACATTCTTCTCCACACCATAGAGTCTACAGCTGGCACCTCCTTCTCCCCACCAAACACTGTACAGCTGGCCATAACCTCCTCACCACAACTCAGTGTAGAGCTGGCCACATCCTTCCCCACATCAAACATTCTACAGATGACCACATCCGTCTTCACATAACACAGTCTACAGCTGTCCACATCCTTCTCCACACAATACAATGTACAGCTGGCCACATCCTCCTCTACATCACAGAGTTTACCGCTGGCCACATCTTCCTCCAAACCACACATTGTACAGCTGACCACATCCTCCTGCACACCACACAATGTACAGTTTGCCATATCCTCCTCCACACCACACAGTGTAAAGCTGGCCACATCATCATCCACACCACACAATTTGCAGCTGGCCATATCCTCCTCCCCACCAAAAAATGTACACCTGCCCACATCCTTCTCCCCACCACACAATATACAGTTTGCCACATCCTCCTCCACACCACATGGTATACATCTTACTACACCATCTTCCACACCACGCAATGTACATCTGGCCATATATCCCTCCACACCACACAGTATAGTACTGGCCACATCTTCCTCCACACCAAACAGTGCACAGCTTGCCATATCCTCTACACCATACAATTTACAGGTGGTTTTATCCCCCTACCGACCACACAGTGTACACCTGCTCACATCCATCTCCACACCACACAGTGTACAGTTGGCCATATCCTCCTCCACACCACATAGTGTGCACCTGGACACATCTTCCTCCACACCACACTGTGTACAGCTGGCCATCTCCTCCACACCACATACTGTACAACTGGCTATATCATTCACTTCCACACCCTACAGTGTACAGCTGGCCACATTTTCCAACCCACCACACAGTGTACAACTGGCCACATCATCCTTCAAACCACATAGTGTACAGCTGGCCATATCCTGCTCCATACCACACAGAGTAGAGCTGGCCATATCCCCCTTCACACTACACAGTCTACAGCTGGCCACATCCTCCTCCACACCACACAGTATACAGCTGGCCACATCTTCCTTCGCATGAAACAGTGTACAGCTGGTCACATTTTCTTCCACACCACACAGTCTAAAGCTGGCCAAATCCTACTCCGCACCACACAGTCGACAGCTGGCTACATACTCCTCCCCAGCGCAGAGTGTACATCAAGCCTCATCTTCTTCCACACCACACTCTGTACAGATGGACACATCCTACTCCAAACCACACAGTATACAGCTGGCCACATCCTCCTCCCCACCTCAACAATGTATATCTAGACATATCCTTCTTCGCACAACATAATATACAGCTGGTCACATCCTCCTTCCCACCACATGTTGTACAGCTGGTCAGATCATCTTCAGCACAACTCAGTGTACAGCTGGCCACATACTTCTCCACACAATTCAGTCTACACATGACCATATTCATCTCTAAACTACAGTCTACAGGTGGACATATCCTCCTCCACACCACACAGTCTACAGCTGACCAAACCCTACTCCATACTACACAGTCGACAGCTGCCTACATCCTTCTCCCCACTCCTCCACACAACACAGTCTACAACTGGCCAAATCCTACTCCCCACCTCAACAGTGTACATCTAGACATATCCTTCTCCACACCACACACTATACAGCTGGTCACATCCTCCTTCCCACCAAACGATGTACAGCTGGTCACATCCTCTTCAGCACAATTCAGTGTACAGCTGGCCACGTACTTTTCCACACAATACAGTCTACACATGACCATATTCTCCTCTAAACCACAGAGTCTACTGCTTGACATATCTTCCTTCACACCACACAGTCTACAACTGGTCAAATCCTACTCCATACTACACAGTCGGCAGCTGGCTACATCCTTCTCCCCACTCCTTCTCCACACAACACAGTCTACAGCTGGCCACATCCTCTTCCACACCACACAGTGTAGAGCTGGGTACATCCTCCTCCACATCACACAGAATACTGCTGGCCACATCCTGCTCCAAACCACAGAGTATACAGATTGCCACATCCTCCTCCACACCACACACGGTAGCGCTGGCCACATTCTCCTCTACTTCACACAGAATACTGCTGGCCACATCCTCTTCCACACCACACAGTATACAGCTGGCCATATCCTCCTCCACACCATACAGTGTTCAGCCTGTCTCATTCTCCTCCATTTTACACAGTGTACACGAGGCCACATCCTCCTCCACACCACACAGTCTATAGATGACCATATCCTCCTCCACACGACACAATCTACAGATGGCCATATCGTCCTCCCCACAACACAGAGTACAGCTTGCCAAATCGTCCTCCACACCACTCAGTGTAGAGTTGGACACATCCTTCTCCACACCACATAGTCTAGAGATGAACAAATCTTCCTCCACACCACTCATTGTACAGCTGGCCGCATCCTCCACCACACCGCTCAGTGTACAGCTGGCCACATCCCTCCCAAACCACACAGTCTAAGGATGACCACATCCTCCCTCACACCACACAGTGTACAGCAGGCCATATACTCCTCCACACAACACAATGTACAGCTGACCACATCCTCCTGACTACCTCTCAGTGTACAGTTGTCCACATCCATCTCCACACTAAGCAATCTAAAGATGACCACAGCATTTTCCACTCCACACAGTTTACAGCTTTCTTTTCACTTTCCTTAAAATACAGTATAAATCTGGCCACATTCTCCTCCACACAGCACAGTGTACCGCTGGAGATGTTCTCCTCCAAACCACATAGTTTAGAGCTGGCCATATCCTCCTCCACACCGCACAGTGTACAGATGGCCATATCCTCCTCCACACCACAGAATGTACAGCTAGCTACTTCCTCCTTCACACCACGCAATGTAGAGAAGGGTATAACCTCCTCTCATTCACACAGTGAACAATTGGCTTTTTTCTTCTCCACACCAGATAGTGTACAGCTGGCCATATCCTCCTCCCCACCACACAGTGTAAAGCTGGCCACTTTCTCCTCCACAACACATAGTGTACATCTGGCCACATTTTCCTCCACAACAAACAGTGTGCAGCTGGCCACAGTCTCCTCCATACCACACATTGTACAACTGGCCACATCCTCTTCCACATGAAACAGTCTACAGATGGACATATCCCCCTTCCAACATACAGTGTACAGCTAGCCACATCCTCCTCCACACCATCTCATTGTACAACTGGCCACATCCTTCTCCACACTATACAGTCTACAGATGACCACATCCTCCTCCACACCACACAGTCTATAGCTGGCCATATCCTCCTCCACCCCGCAGTGTCAACAGCTGGCCAAATCGTACTCCACACTACACAGTAGACAACTGGCTACGTCATCCTCCATAACACATAGTGTACAGTTAGCCACAATATCCTCCACACCACACGGGGTACAGCTGACCACATCCTTTTCCACACCATATAGTCTACAGCTTGCCAAATCCTCTTCTGCACCACAGATTGTAGAGCTGGCCACATCCTCCTCCATATCACACTGTGTACAGCTGGCCACATCCTACTCCACACCACACAGTATACAGATTGCCACATCCTCCTCATCACCACAAAGTGTAGAGCTTGCCACATTCTCTTCCACATCACAATGTGTACAGCTGGCCATAGCCTACTCCACATCAGAGAGCGTACAGCCAGTCACATTCTCTTCCACATCATAAAAGTTTACAGTTGGCCACATCCTCCTCCATACCACAAAATCTACAGATGACAACATCCTCCTTCACACGACACAGTCTACAGATGGCCATATCATCATTCCCACCCCACAGTATACAGCTAGCCACATCCAACTCCACACCACTTAGTGTACAGCTGGCCATATCCTTCTCCACACCAAACAGTCTACAGATGAACACATCCTCCTCCACACCACACAGTGTTCAGCTGACCACATACTCCTGAATACCACTCAGTGTACAGCTGGCCACATCCGTCTCCATACCACTCAGAATACAGATGACCACATCCCCTTCACACCACACAGTCTACAGCTGTCCACATCCTTCTCCAAAAAATGCACTATACAGCTGGCCATATCTTCCTGCACACCATACAGTGTACTACTGGCCACATCCTCCTCCATACCACACAACTTAGAGCTGGCCATATCCTTCTCCATACAACACAGTGTACAGCTGGCCAATTTCTCCTCCACACTACACAATGTACAGCTTTCTATATCCTCCTCCCATCCACACAGTGTACAGCTGGCCATATCCTCCAACACACCAGACAGTGTACAGATGGCCATATCCTCCTCCACACCACACAGTGTAAAGCTGGCCAATTCCTCCTTCACACCACAAAATTTACAGCTGTCTATAGCCTCCTCCAATCCACAAAGGGTATAACTAGTCTTATCCTCCTCCACACCACACATTGTGCAACTGTCCAAATTCTCCTCCTCACCACACGGTGTAAAGCTGGCCACATCCACCTCCACACCACACAGTGTACAGATGGACATATAATCCTCCACACCCCACAATGTTCAGCAGGCCATATCCTCCTCACCACCACAATGAGTATACCTGGCCACATCCTCCTCTACACCACGCAGGGTACAGCTGGCCACTTCCTCCTCCTCACGACAAAGCGTACAACTGGACACATCTACCTCCAGAACAAACAGTATACAACTGGCCACATACTCCTCCCCACCAAACAGTGCACAACTGGCCATATCCTTTTCCACATGACACAGTCTAGAGATGGCCATATCCTCCTCCCCACCACACAGTATAGAGCTAGCCATATCCTCTTACAAACCACTCATTTTACAGCTGGCCACATATGTTTCCACACCATATTGTTTAGAGATGACCATATCCTCCTCAACACCACACAGTCTATAGCTGGCCATATCCTCCTCCGCACCGCACAGTCAACAGCTGGCCAAATCCTACTCCACACCATAAAGTCGGCAGCTAGCTACGTTATCCTTCATACTACATAGTGGTGTACAGTTAGCCACATCATCATCCACACCATACAGGGCGCAGCTGGCCACATCCTTCTCCATATCACACAGTCTACAGCAGGCCAAATCCTTTTCCACACCACACAGTGTAGAGCTGGCCATATCCTCCTCAATATCACACTGTGTACAGCTGGCCATATCCACCTCCAACACAGAGTGTAGGGCCTATCACATTCACCTACACATCACACAGTGTACAGTTGGCCACATCCTCCTCCACACCAAACAGTCTTCAGGTGGCCACATCCTCCATATCCTCCTCCCCATCACATAGTGTAAAGCTAGCCACATCCTCCTCCAGACTACTAAGTGTACAGCTGCCCACATCTTTCTCTACACCACACTGTCTAAGGATGACCATATCATCCTTCACACCACACAGTGTACAGCTGACCAAGTATTTCTCCACACAACACAATGTACAGCTGACCACATCCTCCTCACTACCACTCTGTGTACAGTTGGCCACATCCACATCTACACTACATAGTCTACAGATGACCACATCCTTTTTCTTCACACCACACAGTCTACAGCTGTCTATATCCTTCTCCACAAATACATTATAAATCTGGCCACATCCTCCAAAACACCACACAGTGTACCGCTGGCCATATACTCCTCCACATCACACATTTTACAGCTTGCCATATCCTACTCCACACTACACAGTGTTCATATGGCCATATCCTCCTCCATGCCACACAGTGTAAAGCTGGCCAATTCCTCCTCCACACCACACAATGTAGAGCTGTCTTTAACCTCCCATCCAAAGGGTGTAAAATTGGCCTTATCCTCCTCCACACCAGACAGTGTACAGCTGGACAGATCCTCCTCCCCATCACACAGTGTAGAGCTGGCCACTTCTTCCTCCTCGCCACAAGGTGTACAGCAGGCCACATCATCTTCCACACCACAAAATGTACAACTGGCTATATCCTCCTCTCCTCCACACTGTGTATACCTGGCTACATACTCCTCCACACCACACAGTGTACAGCTGGCCACTTCCTCCTCCACACCATATAGTGTATAACTGGCTACATTTACATCGACACCAAACAGTATACAGCCGGCCACATTCTCCTCCCCACCGCACAGTCTACAACTGGCCACATCCTCCTCCACATGACACAGTCTACAGATGATCTTATCCTCCTCCCCACCATACAGTGTAGAGCTAGCCACATGCTTCCCCAAACCACTCATTTTACAGCTGGCTACATCCGTCTACACACCATGCAGTCTACAGATGACCACATCCTCCCCCACACCACAGAGTCTATAGCTGGCCATATCCTCCTCCACACCACACATTCAACAGCAGGCCAAATCCTACTCCACACTACAGAGTCGACAGCTGGCTACGTTATCCTCCATACCAGAGAGTGTACAGTTAGCCACATTATCATCCAAACCGCACAGGGTAGAGAAGGCCACATCCTTCTCCACACCACAGTCTACAGATGGCCAAATCCTCTTCTACGCCACAGAATGAAGAGCTTGCCACATCCTCCTCCATATCACTCTGTGTACAGCTGGCCAAATCCTACTCCACACCACACAGTATACAGATTGCCATATCTTCCTCCACACCTAAAAGTGTAGAGCTGGCCACATTCTCCTCCACAACACAGTGTGTAGGGCTGGCCATATCATGCTTCACACCACACAGTAAAAAGTTAGCCACATCCTCCTCCACACCACAGAGTGTACAGCGTGGCACATTCTCCTTCACATCACACAAGCGTACAGCTGGCCAATTCCTCCTCTACACCACACAGTCTACAATTGGCCATATCCTCTTTCACACGACACAGTCTACACATGGCCATATCTTCCTTCCCATCACACATTTTACAGCTAGCAATATCCTCCTCCACACAACTCATAGTACAGTTGGCCACATCCTCCTCCCCACCACAAAGAGTACAGCTGACCACATCCTCCTGACTACCACTCAGTGTACAGCTGGGCATATCCTTCTCCACACCACACATTCTACAGATTACAACATCCCCTTCACACCACAGTCTACAGCTATCCATATCCTGCTCCACAAAATACACTATACACCATACAGCGTACCGCTGACCAAAATCCTCACCCAAACCACACAGTTTACAGCTCTCCATATCCTCCTTCAATCAACACAGTGTACAGTTGGCCATTTCCTAGTCCAAACCACACAATATACAGCTGGCCAATTCCTCCCCTGCACTACGCACTTACAGCTGTCTATATCCTCCTCCCACCAACACATTGTACAGCTGACCAAATCCAGGTCGGTACCAGACAGTCTACAGCTTTCCACATCCTTCTCCACACCACACAGTGTAAAGCTGGCCACATTCTCCTCCACACCACACAGTGTACAGTTGGCCACATCGTCCTCCACACCACTCACTGTGCAGCTGGCTATATCCTCCTCCCCAACAAACGATATACACCTAGCCACATCCTCTTCCACATAACACAGTGTAGAGCTGGCCACTTCCTCCTCCACACCACACAGTGTACAGCTGGCCACATCCTCCTCCACACCACATAGTGTAAAACTGTCCATAATCACCTCCACACCACACAGTCGACAGCTGGCTACATCCTCCTCCCAGCCACATAGTGTACAGGTAGCCACATCCTCCTCCACAAGACACAGTGTGCAGCTGGCCACATCCTTCTTCACACCACAGAGTATAGAGCTGGCCACACCCTCTTCCACACAACACAGTGTAGAGCTGGCAACATCATCCTCCACATCACACTGTGTGGAGATGGCTACATCCTACTCCAACCCATAAAGTATACAGCTGGCCATATCCTCCTCCACACCAGAGAGTGTACATTCTGTCATATTCTCCATATCACACAGTGTGCAGCTGGCCACATCCTGCTCCACACCAAACAGTCTACAGACAGCCACGTCCACCTCCACACGACACATTCTACATATGGCCATATTCTCCTCCCCACCACAGAGTGTAGAGCTAGCCACATCTTCCTCCACACCACTTAGTGTACAGCTGGCCACATTGTTCTCCACACCATACTTTCTACAGCTGACCATATCCTCCTCCACAACCCACAGTGTACAGCTGGCCACATCTTTCTCTACAACACACAATATACAGCTGACCACATCCTCCTCCCCACCACACAGTGTACAGCTGACCACATCATCCTCACTACCACTCAATGTACAGCTGGACTTATTATTCTCCACACCACACAGTCTACGTATGACCCCATCCCCATCCACACCACAGAGTTTACAGCTGCTCATATACTTCACCACAAAATACAGTATACAGCTGACCACATCCTCCTCCACACCACAGTCTACCAATTCCAAATCCTCCTCAAAACCACACAGTTCACAGCTGGCTATAACCTCCTCTACGCCACAGAGTGTAAAGCTGGTCATATTCTCCTCCACACCAGAAAGTGTACATGTAGCCATATCTTCCTCCCCACCACACATTGTACAGCTGGGCACATCCTCCTCCAGACCACACAGTCTACAGATGGCCACATCCTCCTCCATACGACACAATCTACAGATGTCCATATCCTCCTCCCCACCACATAGAGTAGAGCTAGCTACATCCTCCTCCACACCACTCAGTGTACAGCCACATTCTTCTCCACACAACACAGTCTACAAATGACCATATCCTCCTGCACACCAGACATTGTACAGCTAGCCATATTCTCCTCCACGCAAAACAATGTACACCTGACCACTTCCTACTTCCCACCACAAAGTGTACAGCTGACCACACCCTCCTCACTACCATTCAGTGTACAGCTGGCCAAATCCTTTTCCACACGACACAGTCTACATATGACCTCATCCCCCTCCACACTACACAGTCTACAGCTGTCCATATCCTTCTTCAAAAAATACAATATAAACCTGGTCACATCCTCCAAAACAAAACACACAGTGTACCGCTGGCCATAACCTCCTCCAAACAAAACTTTCTATAGCTGGCCATTTTCTCCTCTACACCACACAGTATACAGAAGACCATATCCTCTTCCACACCACACAGTGTACAGCTGGAAATTCCCCCTCCATACCATATAATGTACAGCTCTCTATATCCTCCTTCCATCCACACAGTGTACACCTGGACATATCCTCCTCCACACCAGACATTTTAAAGCTGGCCATTTCCTCCTCCCAACCACACAGTGTAGAGCTGGTCACATCATGCTCAAGACCACACAATATACAGCTGATCACATCCTCCTCCCAACGAATAAGAGTACAGCTGACCACATCCTCCTCACTACAGCTGGTCACATCCTTCTCCACACCACTCAGTCTACAGCTAGCCACATCTTCCACACCACACAGTGTAGACTTGGCCATATTCTCCTCTACATCACACTGTATACAGATGGCCACATCCTACTCCACACCACAGAGTATACAGATTGAAACATCCTTCTCCAAACCACACAGTGTATCGCTGGCCACATTCTCCTCCACATCACACTGTGTACAGATGACCACAACCTCCTCCACACTAGAGAGTCTGCAGATGGCCATATCATCCTCCACACCACACAGTGTACAGCTAGCCACATCCTCCTCCACACCACTCAGTGTACAGCTGGCCACATCCTTCTCCATATCACACCGTCTACAGATGAACACATCCTCCACCAAACCACACAGTGTACGTTTGGCTTCTTCCTCCTCCACACCACACAATATAAAGCTGACCATATCCTCCTTCCCACTGCACAGTGTACAGCTGAACATATCTTCCTCACTACCACTCAGTGTACAGATGGCCATTTCCATCTCCACACCATAAAGTCTACAGATGACCACATCCCCTCCACGCCATACAGTCTACAGCTGTCCATATCCTTCTCCAAAAAATAAACTATACAGCTGGCCACATCTTCCTCCACAACATACAGTGTACCGCTGGCCATATGCTCCTCCAAACCATAGGGATTACAGCTGTTCATATCCTTCTCCACACCATACAGTGTACCGCTGGCCATATCCTCCTCCAAACCACATAGTTTACAGCTGGCCATATCCTTTTCCACGCCATACAGTGTACCGCTGGCCATATCCTTCTCCAAACCACACAGTTTACAGCTGGCCATATCCTCCTCCACACCACACAGTGTACAGCTGGCCAATTCCTCCTCCACACTACACAATGTACAGCTGTCTATATCCTTTTCCCATCCACAGAGTGTACAGTTGGCCACTTCTTTCCTCCACAAAAGACAGTATACAGCTGGCCACATCCTCCTCCACATCTCTCAGTGTACAGCTGGCCACATCCTTCTCCAGACCACACCGTCTACATATGAACACATCCTCCTCCAAACCACACAGTGTACAGTTGGCCTCTTCCTCCTCCTCACCGGAAAATATATAGCTGACCATATCCTCCTTCCCACCGCACAGTATAGAGCTGAACACATCCTTCTCACTACCACTCAGTATAGAGATGGCCACATCCATCTCCACACCATAAAGTCTACAGATGAGTAAATCCCATCCACGCCATACAGTCTTCAGCTGTTCATATCCTTCACAAAATGAACTATACAGCTGGCCACATCCTCCTCCACATCATGCAGTGTACCGCTGGCCATATGCTCCTCCAAACCATAGGGATTACAGCTGTCCATATCCTTCTTCACACCATACAGTGTACCGTTGGCCAAATCCTTCTCCAAACCACACAGTTTACAGCTGGCCTTATCCTCCTCAACAACACACAGTGTACAGCTGGCCAATTCCTCCTCCGCGCTACACAATGCACAGCTGTCTATATCCTCCTCTCATCCACACAGTGTATAGTTGGCCGCTTCCTTCTCCACAAGAGACAGTGTACAGCTGGCCACATCGTCCTCCACACCACAGAGTGTAGAGCTGGCCATATCCTCCTCCACGCCACACTGTGTAGAGCTGGCCACATCATCTTCCACACCACACAATGTACAGCTGGCCATATCCTCTTCCACACTAGACGGTGTACAACTGGCCACCTCCTCCTCCTCACCACGTAGTGTAGAGCTGGCCATATCATCCTCCACACCAAACTGAGTAGAGCTGGCCATATCATCTTCCACACCACACAATGCACAGCCGGCCATATCCTCCTCCCAACCACACAGTGAATACCTGATCATATCCTCCTCCACACCACACAGTGTAGAGCTGGCCATAGTCTCCTCCACACCACATAGTGTACAACTGACCACATACACTTCCAAACCACGCAATGTACAGCTGGCCACATTCTAATCCCCACCACACAGTGCACAACTGGCCACATCCTCATCCACACGACACAGTCTACAGATAACTATATCCTCCTCCCCACCACACAGTTTAAACCATTCACATCCTCCTCTAAACCACTCACTGTTCAGCTGGCCAAATCCTCCACACCACAGAGTCTACAGCTAGCTATATCCTCCTCCACACCACACATTCAACAGCTAGCCAAATCCTACACCACACCACACAGTCGACAGCTGGTTACATCCTCCTCCATACAAAATAACTCATTTAGACACACCCTCCTCCACACCATACAGTGCTCGGCTGGCAAAATCCTCTTCTACACCACACAGTGTACAGATGACCATATCTTCCTAAATATCACACTGTGCACAGCTGGCCACATCCAACTCCACACCATAGAGTATACATATTGCCATATCTTTCTCCATACCACAAAGTGTAGGATTAGCCACATCTCCTTCTACATCAAAATTTGTACGGCTGGCCACATCTTCCACATCAAAATTTGTAAACCTGTCCACATCTTACTCCACACCACACAATCTGCAGGTGGCCATATCTTCCTCCACACCACATAATGTACAACTGACAACATACACCTCCAAACCCCGCATTGTAAAGCTGGCCACATTCTAAGCTCCACCACACAGTGTATAACTGGCCACATCCTCCTCAACACGACACAGTTTACAGATGGTTATATTTTCCTCCCTACCACACAATGTAAACCAGTCATATCCTCCTCCACACCACTCACTGTACAGCAGGCCAAATCCTTCTCCACACCGAACATTCTACATATGACAGCATTCTCCTCCAAACCACACAGCGTACAGATGGCACTTCCCCCTCCACACCACACAGTGTACAGATGGCCACATAGTGTGAAACTGGCCATAATCACCTCCACACCACACAGTCGACAGCCCGCTATATCCTCCTCCCAACCACATAGTGTAAGGTAGCCACATCCTCCTCCGCAAGACACAGTGTGCAGCTGGCCACATCCTTCTCCACACCACAGAGTCTAGACCTGGCCACACCCTCTTCCGTACAACACAGTGTAGAGCTGGCAACACATCCTCCACATCACACTGTAAAGATGGCCACATCCTTCTCCAATCCACACAGTATACAGCTGGCCATATCCTCCTCCACACCAGAGAGTGTACATTCTGTCATATTCTCCTCCATATCACACATTGTGCAGCTGGCCCCATCTTCCTCCACACCAAACAGTGCACAGATGGCCACGTCCACCTCCACACGACACATTCTACATATGGCCATATCCTCCTCCCCACCACAGAGTGTAGAGCTAGCCACATCTTCCTCCACACCACTTAGTGTACAGATGGCCACATCCTTCTCCACACAATACTTTCTACAGATGACCATATCCTCCTCCACAACCCACAGTGTACAGCTGGCCACATCTTTCTCTACAACACACAATATACAGCTGACCACATCCTCCTCCCCACCACACAGTGTACAGCTGACCACATCATCCTCACTACCACTCAATGTACAGCTGGACTTATTATTCTCCACACCACACAGTCTACGTATGACCCCATCCCCATCCACACCACAGAGTTTACAGCTGCTCATATACTTCACCACAAAATACAGTATACAGCTGACCACATCCTCCTCCACACCACAGTCTACCAATTCCAAATCCTCCTCAAAACCACACAGTTCACAGCTGGCTATAACCTCCTCTACGCCACAGAGTGTAAAGCTGGTCATATTCTCCTCCACACCAGAAAGTGTACATGTAGCCATATCTTCCTCCCCACCACACATTGTACAGCTGGGCACATCCTCCTCCAGACCACACAGTCTACAGATGGCCACATCCTCCTCCATACGACACAATCTACAGATGTCCATATCCTCCTCCCCAGCACACAGTGTAGAGCTAGCCACATCCTCCTCCACACCACTCAGTGGACAGCTGGCCACATTCTTCTCCACACCACACAGTCTACAAATGACCATATCCTCCTCCACACCAGACAGTGTACAGCTAGCCACATTCTCCTCCACGCCACACAATGTACAGCTGACCACTTCCTCTCCCTTCCATAAAGTGTATAGCTGACCACACCCTCCTCACTACCACTCAGTGTACAGTTGGTCACATCCTTTTCCACACGACACTCTACACATGACCTCATCCCCTCCACACTACACAGTCTACAGCTGTCCATATCCTTCTCCACAAAATACAACATAAACCTGGTCACATCTTCCAAAAAACCACACAGTGTACCGCTGGCCATAACCTCCTCCAAACAAAACTGTCTACAGCTGGCCATATTCTCCACTACACCACACAGTGTAGAGAAGACCATATCCTCTTCCACACCACACAGTGTACAGCTGGACAATTACTCCTCCACATCACTTAATGTATAGCTGCTTATATCCTCCTTCCATCCACACAGTGTACACCTGGACATATCCTCTTTTACACCAGACATTTTAAAGCTGGTAATTTTCTCCTCCCAACCACACAGTGTAGAGCTGGCAACATTATCCTCCAGACCACACAATATACAGCTGACCACATCCTCCTCCCAACGAATAAATGTACAGCTGACCACATCCTCCTCACTACCACTCAGTGTACAGCTGGTCACATCCTTCTCCACACCACTCAGTCTAAAGCTAGCCACATCTTTTTCCACAACACACAGTGCAGAGCTGCCCATATTCTCCTCCAATTCACACTGTATACAGATGGTCACATCCTACTACACACCACAGAGTATACAGATTGAAACATCCTTCTCCAAACCACACAGTGCATCGCTGGCCATATTCTCGTCTACATCAAACTGTGTACAGATGATCACAACCTCCTACACACGAGAGAGTCTACAGATGACCATTTTCCCTTCAAGCCATACAGTCTACAGCTGTCCATATACTGCACCACAAAATAAACTATACCGCTGGCCACATCCTCCCCCACACCATTCAGTGTACCGCAGGCCATATCCTCCTCCAAACAGTGCAGTTAACGTCTGGCCATATCCTTTTCCACACCATACAGTGTGCCGCTGGCCATATCCTTCTCCAAACCACACGGTTTACAGCTGGCCATATCCTCCTCCACACCACACAGTGTACAGCTGGCCAATTCCCCCTCCACACTACACAATGTACAGCTGTCTATATCCTCTTCCCATCCACACAGTGTACAGTTGGCCACACCCTCCTCCACAAAAGCAGTGTATAGCTGGCCACATTCTTCTCCACACCACACAGGCTACAAATGACCATATCCTCCTCCACACCAGACAGTATACAGCTAGCCACATCCTTCTCCACGCAACACAATGTACAGCTGACCACTTCCTCCTCCCTACCACAAAGTGTACAGCTGAGCACACCCTCCTCACTACCACTCAGTGTACAGCTGGCCACATCGTTTTCCACACGACAAAGTCTACATATAACCTCATACCCCTCCACACTACAAAGTCTACATATAACCTCATACCCCTCCACACTACAAAGTCTACAGCTGTCCATATCCTTCTCCAAAAAATACAATATAAACCAGGTCACATCCTCCAAAGCACCACACAATGTATCGCTGGCCATAACCTCCAAACCAAACTGTCTATAGCTGGCCATATTCTCCTCTACACCACACACTGTACAGAAGACCATATCCTCTTCCACACCACACAGTGTAGAGCTGGACAATTCCTCCTCTACACCACATAATGTTCAGCTGTCTATATCCTCCTTCCATCCACACAGTGTACACCTGGACATATCCTCCTCCTCACCAGATATTTTACAGCTGGCCATTTCCTCCTTCCAACCACATAGAGCTGAGCTGGCCACATCATCCTCCAGACCACAAAATATACAGCTGACCACATCCTCCTCCCAACGAAGAAGTGTACAGCTGACCACATCCTCCTCACTACCACTCAGTGTACAGTTGGTCACATCCTTCTCCACACTACACAGTCTACAGCTAGCCACATCTTTCACACCACACAGTGTAGAGCTGGCCATATTCTCCTCCACATCACACTGTTTACAGATGGCTCCATCCTAGTCCACCTTACAGAGTATACAGATTGATATATCCTTCTCCAAACCACACAGTGTATCGCTGGCCACATTCTCCTCCACATCACACTGTGTAGAGATGACCACAAACTCCTTCACACGAGAGCGTCTGCATATGGCCATATCATCCTCCACACTACACAGTGTAGAGCTAGCCACATCCTCCTCCATACCACTTAGTGTTAAGTTGGCCAAATCCTTCTCCAGACCACACCGTCTACAGATGAACATATCCTCCTCCAAACCACACAGTGTACAGTTGGCCTTCTCCTCCAAACCACACAGCCTACAGTTGGCCTTTTCCTCCTCCACACCACACAATATAAAAATGACCATGCCCTCCTTCCCACCGCACAGCGAACAGCTGAACACATCCTCCTCACTACCACTCAGTATAGAGATGGCCACATCCATCTCCACACCATAAAGTCTACAGATGACCATATCCCCTCCACGCCATACAGTCTACAGCTGTCCATATCCTTCACAAAAAAATAAACTATACAACTGGCCACATCCTCCTCCACACCATACAGTGTACCGCTGGCCATATCCTCCTCCAAGCCACACAGTTTACAGCTGGCCATATCCTTCTCCGCATCATACAGTGTACCGCTGGCCATATCCTTCTCCAAATCACACAGTTTACAGCTGGTCATATCCTCCTCCACACCACAGAGTGTACAGCTGGCCAATTCCTCCTCCACACTACACAATGTACAGCTGTCTATATCCTCCTCCCATCCACACAGTGTACAGTTGGCCACTTTTTCCTCCACAAAAGACAGTGTACAGCTGGCCACATCGTCCTACACACTACACAGTGTACAGCTGGCCATATCCTCCTCCACACCACACTCTGTAGAGCTGGGCACATCATCTTCCACATGACGCATTTTAAAGTTGGCCATATCCTCTTCCACACTAGACAGTGTACAACTGGCCACATCCTCCTCCCCACCACACAGTGTAGAGCTGGCCATATCCTCCTTCACACCACACTGTGTAGAGCTGGCCACATTTATAAACTCGTACCGACAATGTCTGTGCAACCTATGGCCATGGCCCCTAGTCCACGGCGTCATGGGGTGCTAAGAATCTCCGGGTTTCAGCCTGACTCTACTGCCAATGAGAGGGAGGGCTCTAGCAGTAG
>JAYMFT010071694.1:0-14564 GCA_038088735.1 Panulirus argus
ATTTCTTAATGAAGTGACGTCGATGCAATGTTGACTTAAGACAGCGGTGAATTATCTGGTGCATATCGGTTTAGTATTCGAGTAGGATGAGCTTCAGCTGCAGCAAGAGCTTGTGCTCCAGGTTGATCGTGCACCGGAGCCTAATTCAATACTCTAGCATGATTTCATGCCGTGGTAGGTTGAGCTCGTAAAGTAATATGAACACGTAACTGAAGTTTTTTTTTTGGTCTCTCTGTATCTGATGTTATGCGATGCCGAGCGTTGGGCTTGAAGGTCGATCGTAGGAGTTTCCCCGATAGCGTCAAAAAACCCCAGTGAGCTGAAAATTGGTATAATCCAGTAGAACCGGGATCCGACCGGCCGCCTAATAAATGACCAGCGAATAAAGCTGAGAATGTTGGGGTTATAATGCCGTAGCTGCAACCCCCTCCTCCTTTTTTTTTTTTTTTTGCGACTCAGAGAATGTTAATTACCGTTGACCAAGTAGATCGTGCCCTTTAAATGCCCCAACACCCGACCAGCGCTTACATACAGTAGCGCCTTTTTCTGGGACAGTCATAAGAGCTCAAGAGTGACATTTTGTTTTACAGTTTAGAATTTTGCTCAAAAGAAAGGAAAAAAAAAAAGATGATGAGCTCGACGATACGACCTGACCCGGCTTTTTAACGTGACCCGGTAAGGGCCGGGCGAGAGACCAGGAGGCTCTCACCGCTGTGCTCTCGGGTCGTAGATAAGAGATTCTTCGTTTTTCCCAACTTTGGCGTGTCGTGTTATGAAACTTTCCCGGTAGATGGCCTCAGAATGTTGCCAGGTTGGGCGTAAAGCTCTAAATAACGCCAGCGCGACCGGGACATTGAAATGTTGACAAGACTTGAAAGACTCTCCTGTTCATACCCGGCGTAAAAGGGCTCACTATATTATATGCAGTCAAGACTGGACGGGCGAAGAGTGTCCTATACATATCCCCGGAACCCAGCGTCAAGGGGATGTCCTCTTTATATCTCAGAATACGTGGCCAGTACACGCTGGGGAGAGACTGACGAAAATATGTATATATCGCCAGCACTTGGGTGAGAGAGAGAGAGAGAGAGAGAGAGAGAGAGAGAGAGAGAGAGTGACTTGACGTTTACTCTTCGCCACAGGGCCTCTTCGGTGTATATCGCCGCCACTGCCCGTTCTGGAACTGCTCGCAAAATAATACCGTCGTTATAGTGAGGATTTGGCTATTATACATCGCCAGCACTTCGTTCCCCTGCGTGTCTACCCGTGCCATCAACTGTGAGAGAAGTGAGCCGTAATACTAAACGTCAAATCTCCTCCTGCTCTTTACTGTGTGGAGGGCAGGCGGGTGAGGAGTATAATGGGAACGTAGATACTGGTGAGCCGGACTCCTAATCCACGCACGAAAATAACTTCTTGTTTGGAATAACAGACAAGACCTGGCTGGGCGGAATGACGCCGATGGAAAGTAAGGGGTTCCATAGAAGAGAAGATGGCGTGAACGTCTGAAGCTGGAGGATATTTTCATCCCTCAACTTCCAAGCCTGTCCTGCGGGCTGCGGATACGAATGATTTGAGTGATCAACTGAATAACAATAGTGTCTGAACCCAGTTCGAGGTATAGTGGTTGAAGGCAGCCCACGTAATCATCGTGAGATATATATATATACCCAAGGTAAGACACGATTCACCAGAGGAACATGTACGTAAACACGGATCTGTCAGCGCTCGTGTCTTATACGTAAATGATAGTGATAACTCCATGAGCACAGCGTTACAGTCCTTGAGCAACGACGACACGACCCTTGGGTATGATGGCGTGAATTCTGAACCCGAACCTTTAAGGGGGTCAGATTGAAAGGCCAGGCCGTCGTACCGAAGGGTAACACCATCGTGCTCAAGGGTCGGTAGTACCTGCTTGCCCATGGGGTTTAAGCGCCAGGGGCTAATATTACCTCCGGCAGGCAGATAAGCCGCCTAGAGCGCTAATGAAGATGTAGAACCCGCGCATTATCGCTAAACTGTGTTGTTGAAATGGTTATTGTGGCTCCGCTATCACGTGATCTACATTGTTCCGGCTCGGGAAACCTAGACATTGCCGCGACCCTTTAAGGACGCCTGGACTCGTTTGCAGCTATGAAGACCGGGATACTTTCGCGGTCCGTAATGCCCCGGACGATGTCGCGGCCCCGAGGACCGAGCAACGCTGTCGGGATCTTCAGGTCCTGGACGCTTCTGAGTCCTTGAGAACCCTGACACTACTGACGCAGCGGCTTCGGGCGACTCCAAGGACGAGCGGGTCATTTGCTGGTGGTGTCTCCAGTGCTCAGTGTCGTGTGTTGTGGGTGAATCTCTAGTTCCTGCAAGAGTCTTGTAGTTGTAATGTTATCTGGAACGACGCCTCTCCACGGTGCTGGTGAGTCTTGCATGTGGCAGATTTACGAGAATACTTTTTCCTTCTTGTACTGACGATGCTCCTGAATTCTGTCACATAGGGTTCCTTGCAAGTATGATGGCGTTTTAAGGGAGGGGAAAAAAAAAACGTGGCAGTGAAGAAACTTAATACATATTCCTCAGGAACTTTTAGTATTCCTTTGTAGAAGAATGACAGAGCATGAAACTTGTCAAGGGCTGTAAAGAAATATAGAATCTGTTGATCATGTAAACAAACATGGCCGTCCCCTGTGTAACGCCATTAGAAGTGAGCTTGCACCGCCCCTATAGTCATTATCCTGAAGTATCTCTCTGCTGGAGAGCCGTGCGTGGAAATCCCCTCTGACTTTGCATGAATTTACCTAATGACTTTTTTAGCCGCGTTAATGACCAGGGAGTGGCCATTGTTAGTAATTAGGAACGAGCGTCTGGTTAAGGCTGTTGTTTAACTCGGTAGTATGGCATGTTTACCGTCTGCAGGATTTAGTAACTAGTCTCATATAGTGGAAACCCTGACTCCTTGAAGATCGCCTATATTACCCCTAGGAATTAGTTCGTTGAGAGAAATGAATGGATTCTTGAGGCAATATTTCATGGAGATTTGGGGTGACTCGTGCAGTCTGGGGAGTGCAGAATACTCGTGGCATAATGTGCGTGTTACCGACGACTTTCATTATGCTCTGACAACCGGGATTCGAATCTTTCGTGTGAAGTCAGTTATTACGTACTTTGTGAGGGAACAGACTTGTGCAGATCTACATGTTGATTCTGGATACGATGTGAGTGAATGTCCTCATCGCTCGGAATAGAGATTTCTCGTATATACGAACAGCAGCGTTTGGTACGTACATGCGCAGCAGGACGGACCTGGCGTATTTCCATCTGCCTCGTTTTTGGTCACACTTCCTCCCCAGCGTCTGTCTGCGGAGTTTTTCTTCTTCTTTGCTCTCGCCATTCATCCATTTTCCGTATCGTGTTTAGCCCCCTCGCAGCCCCCCTTTGTTCCGCTCAGTTTTTTGCGTCCATGGCGATTGTCCGTGCTGAGATGAAAGGCTTGTACCTGAGCAACAAGGTCAGAGCTGGGCCGGTATCCTGGGGGAGAGCAGTGCCTCTGTATATATGTCTCTCTCTCTCTCTCTCTCTCTCTCTCTCTCTCTCTCTCTCTCTCTCTCTCTCTTGATTTCTCTCTCCATCTATATTTACATCTTGACATGAATGAATGTCTGTGACTGTCCGATTATGCTTTGTATGATCTAGGGCGTCCTGTCTATTTGTAGTATGTTTTATCTTTGTCATCCTGTCTGCGTTTCGCTCAGAAAGCACACACACACACACACACACACACACACACACACACACACACACACACACACACACACAGAGAGAGAGAGAGAGAGAGAGAGAGAGAGGGAGAGAGAGATGGTCGTCTTCCTCGTGATCTTAACTCACAGGTCGGGAGAGGAGTGTTCCATCGTTATCTCAGAACACCCTGAAATTCCGTCGTCAGGTCCTTGCGTGAAAGGTCACTTGTCGCATCACAAGATAATAGTGAACTGTGGTATAAGGTCAGAACTTGGCAACGGACGTGGGTAAGATCACACGAGCAGTACCCGCGTCCTAAGATCACGCAAGATGTGGGGGGGACCTTGTCGCGTCGCTGGGTCACACGACAGGTAAGTGCGGACGGTCATGCTCGCTGCATATGCAAGCCGCACTCATCAAGGCTGATGCAATCATACTCTCAAGCTAAAGCAGGTGATGCAAGCTGATGCATTCATTCCCTTCAAGCACTTGCGCCTGTGTTAAGCAAATGCGCGCCGGAGAGGCAAAGGGATTAAGGTAGGTTAGGCAGATTCACTGAAGTAAGTGCGTGCATTCCTCTCTGTAGTAGGTATGATTTAAGTAGATCTACTGAAGTGAATGCAGTCATCAGTAAGGTAGGTAAGGCGTACAAGGTAAGATGTATTCAATGCATTCTTTCTCTAATTACGTACACGATAAGGAGATCTGTTGAGGTAATCACGTCCTCCCAACATTTAACTGCACACGCGTTAAGCAGGTCTGTTGAAGCAGACGCATCAGCCACCTAAATACGTACACATCGAGCGGATCTGTGGAAGTAAGTGCACTCACCACTTAAGTTCAGCGGGTGTACTGAGTGCGGGTCTCCCAGATGGAGGTGAGGTCCTGATTTGAAGAGGATTCCGAGCCTTAAGCAAATGCTGTGAAGTTTTTTTTTTTTTTGAAGAAATGCAACAGGATGTGGTGAAGAGGTGCCCTGAAGTAAGGAAAAGTGCAGGTAGGTGAAGGAATTACCTGGAAAATGTCCGAAGGTGAGGCAGTTTACCTCATATTAATCAGATTCGTTGAGGTTGAATCAACTGACCTGAGGAAAGTCAAATACACCGAAGTGCAGCAGACTGGTTGAGTTGAATGAGACCGTTATATTTTGAAGCAGAGTCAGTAATGTAAAGACTGTGCCCTGATATACACCATGCGTGAATTCTGTCTTGTCAAGCGGAAATTGCTGAGAACAAATGCACTTACGCACAACAAGTGCAGTGTTGTATAATAAATACTCTGATGTTAAATGAACCGATGTTATCGTAAAGCAAAAGAATCTGCGAAACAGAGGAATTGATTTAAGGAAAATGCTAACGTTGCAGTATATATATTTTTACTGAAAGGCAGATTCAGCGTAGTAACACAGATGCGACTGATATGAAACATGTAAGCTACACTGCATATATCAGATGCATTCCTCTGCAACATATATCACTGATGATGAACAGACGGTGTGTCGTGGAGGCACTTGGATAGAGCAAATGTTTGCCTGAAATACATTAATTTCAGTCGCCTCACACCATGAAGGTTGGTCCGTATCTCGCCACATCGTCCTGTCATTCAAAAAAAAAAAAAAAAAATTGGAATGTTGAAAAAAAAAACATGAATGTTATTCTGCAATAATTTCAGTTACATTATCATTTCAATGTAAAAATAATTGAACAGTATAACCAACACAACTGCATTATGACAGTGCATACAGATGAGAGGGAATGGCAGTGCATATATTGGCAGCATTGAATATCTGCTGCGAATTATTTTTTCATGCGACATGCCATGGGCAAAGCTTGCTCCAGCCGTTACCGTTCAGGATAGCAAGATAAGAGGCATGAGGAAAAAGAATGCGAGAAGAACTGAGCTGAGCTTAGGTGTCTGTAATCCCATCTCGTAATGGTGGAAAGATTATAGGAAGAGGGAAAGACAAAAGACGGTGAAGAATTCTACAGCTTCGCTTTAAGAGGAAAGGAGGAGCCTTCACAAAGGTTAATCCTCGAGTGGCTGGCCTCCAAACGGAAGCTATGGGAAGCTGCAGCTCGATGGTACCACCCTTGGGTATAAAGACATGGCCTTTGACATAATCCTTTAACTGTCAGGTCAAAGGCAAGGTCGTAACGTCGCGCGCAGGAGGTTAGATCTGGTGTTTATGTTTAGAAATCACGCCGTGTTCCTACTGAAGTTTACGTACATTCAGCTCAAAGAATTTTCACACCTCAGTTTTTATGTGTAAAGAACACTCGACTCCTCTGTGTTATATCCTGTTTACCGACCGTACGCGAGTGGAATCCCTGACAGCCCATGCCGTGGACCGTTATGTAAAGTAATGACGTTAAAGTGATCCAGTTTCATCCAGAACGCGAAAGATACACAAAGCTGAGTTAATCTCATCTTAGGCTGGATTGCCGTGTGCTGCAGCAGACCATCTCTCTGTGACGGTGAGGCCCTGATAAGGTTAGATATCCAGGCAGGAACGGTGTATTCTCAGCCACATCATCTCTACTATTTTCTTTTTCCTCACTCGGAAACAAGGTCTAGTGTTGGAGTACATTAATCAAATGAAAGGAGAGGTCGAGAAAAAAGAAAAGAAATTACGTGTTCTTGTGTGGTGTTCGCTGCTTCATTACAGAGACTGTCCTTCGCTGTAGACATCAGATTAGTTATTCCCTTATGTGACTTAACGCTATGAAGGTACTGCAGCCGATGGCTAGTAATTTACTGTAATAGCGCCAGAGGAGATTACTCTAACTATACCATTTGCCAAGATGACTACATTCGCTTATGACAGCGTTAATTGTAACTCTCAGTTCTCACTGTTAACGAGGAGTTGGTTGGTGGAATCCTCGTTGACACGTTATTTCAAGACGCTGCCCTTGGTAATGGAGTGGAATATTTTATATGCCTTTCGAGTGTCAGTCGTAATGAAGAAAGTCATGGGCCTTAGCGATCAGTCATTGTAATATTTCATGTCATATATACTCGTACAAGCATCCCACTTACTGCCTGTTACAAATTGTCTCTTGCTAAGTCGATTGCTTAGAAATCGATTCTTACGTGTACACTTAAGATGTCCTGAGAAAAAGTAGCTGAATCCGAAAGTAATTTGCTGCGGAACCGATTGACCTATGACCACAGGTTGTCAATCGTACACCGACCGCTCTGGGTTACATCTCTGGGAGTAGTCTCGCACAGTCTCCTCAAAGAACTCGTCACACGAGCAAGCGGTCCATATTCCCAGGCTTTTGGAAGTGGCGCAGCTCTGAGCTGCAGGAGATTTTAGAAAGAGGTCCTAGTTAACCCCAGTACTCTTCCCTAAGAGAGACGACCTGTGGTAGTCATAAATGAATCAAATATATGTGTTTGATTTCATGTATTTCTTGGGTATGACATAATGCACTTTACGTCACATCCACACCCTGTCATTGGTCCTAATGGATCTGACTCTTACTGCAGAGTCGACGACCCCCTTGAACTGCACCGTTAAATACTCCAGCCTTTCTCGTCATGTTTACCCTGTACCATCTGTCTTCACGTCATTTTAGCCTCGTTCATTACATCACCACTGGGAGGAATTGCTACGTTAGATCGCTCTTTCCTTCTTATATTTATGTTGCTGATGTTCTGTATCTTTCTTCTCCGCGTTCTTCTGTGTCGTACACGTTCGTTCCCTCCCGTTTGTTACACTCTTCCGGCTGGAGCCAGACAAACTTATCTCAACTTCCGGCGCATTTTATCTCTTCCTTCTCCCTCCTAACTCTCTTCTCTTCCTCTTATCTCCCTCCTCCTGAACCCTCGACTTTCCTGTCTCATTATCTTTGAATTGTTTTCTCTTTCGTCTACAATAAACCCTTGTGTAATTGCCATTATCGTCCCCTCCCTCCATATGCAACCTTTATCTCTCCATTCTGTTTGATTTCACCCGAGTTGTTGTTTACATGACATCGCCCTTTAAACCAGCTAGAGGGAAGAGATAGGAAGTGTGCTAAAGATCTTCCATTGTCGTCAGCGTTCGGCCACTCCAGCTCTGTCAACTTTAGGGGATCAGTTAAAAAGATCTTGTCATCAGTACATGTTGAAACATCAGAAGGTTTATAAGGGAACTGAGAGAAAGAATTTGTAAACCGGCACAAGAAAGAATCCAACTTACTGGAATGTGGGACATAGTAGAGCGAGGAAATTAATACTTCGAGAAAAACAAAGCTGACAGTAATTCCATTTGACAGGAGGATGGCGTCGGGTGCCAAAGCCTGTTAAGCCTGCTCTCCTCGTGTGAGGATAATAATAAGGGAGCCCTTCGCCGGGATTAAAGGAGCAACATGACTAGCCCCGGGGAAACAGACCTGCTCATCTCTTAAGTAATGGATAAGTACACAGAGGGACTGCGAGGTATGTTCTTAGGGATCAGATGCTGTTCTGACTTGGCCTTAAGCTTTCATACTAGGTTAAAGACAAGCCCCCCGCAACCATCAACAGGTTATTACGTATTTAGATAAAAGATAAACCCCCATAACCATTTACAGGTTATTACATATTTAGATGCCTCTTATATATGCTCTGTGAGATTGATTGAACTTATTGAATATTTACATATAAATGAACTTGTTGAATATTTACAGATAATTGAACTTGTTGAATATTTACAGATAATTGAACTTGCTGAATATTTACAGAGAATTTAGCTTGTTGAATATTTACAGATAACTGAATTTGTTGGGTATTTACCGATCAACAGCGTAGCTTACGTTGGTGTTTCGGGTGAAATCTGGTAGACTGCGAAATTGCTCGTGCAACAGCTACTTGTTGAGATGGTTGTGTGCAACGCCATGAGCACGACGGCGCGACCCCTTGGGTATGATGACCCAAGCCCATAGGGTCAGGTCACGGGGGCCACGCCGTCATACACAAGGGTCTTACCGTCGTGCTCAAGAGGAGGATGATGTTTGTAGGATGATGTTTGGTAGCAGGAGAACCCCGACTCTTGCTTGCGTCCCAGGGGTAGACAGGCGGGGGTGGGTATGCCGAAAGTCTCGATAAATCAGTGGCGCGGTCAGAGGGGTCGTTAGATCACCTCACAGGGGAAAGATATTTACAGGCGAAGGCTTTTTTGTGCAAGAACAGTGAGCCGGATTGTATCATGCTGTGTCAGTTGTGTGTATAATGGTATCCGTAGCCTCGTACTCTGGCAGCATAATCCATTGTAAGCGTAATGATGCCCATAGCCTCTCATTCTGGTGGCAGCATAATCCATGGTAAGCATAATGATGCACCTCAGCCTCTCAGACTGCTTCTCATCGTAAGCCATATCCGTCCTCACCACTCGCAAGGGAAATAAGATTACTCAGTGGCTGAAAATACCTTTCATCAAGGTGGATTAGCGTCCGGTTTGTGTAGATGAGAGTAATGTAGTCGCTGACAGTATATTTAGTAGACGAAAGCTTGGTAAGTAGATGCGGTAGATGGCAGGGTAATTGGTGTTAGCATTATCTGGTAGCGGGGGTGTTTAAGGGTGTGTACATGTCTAGATTCCCCGGGCTGAGATGAACATGATTTTGAATTGGCCTTTCTGTATATGCTATCTATAGATACTGTCGGTACTCCTGCTGGTGTTGGAGAGTTGAAATGAGGTACTTTACTCATTGCGAAGGGATGATGCCTTATAACATCTTTATTTGGATTCTCGCCAATCTTCATTTCATTCTTACCAGCATAAAACACAAAAGGAAGATGAAGATTACGTCAAGACAAGGAATTTGGAAGAGACTGAATCTTCAGACGGAAATCCTCCCTCTCTTCCACCCCGTACATTACCAAAAGGAAAAAGAAATAGATAAAAAAGGAGGTAAAAAACATGAGAGCGGCCATCACTTCGATACCCTTGTGCACAGTAGGGTAGCGAATTAAGCCGATTAGCAGCTGCAGTCTTTCCCCTCTCGCAGGGAAATTAGAAAAAAAGAAAAAGGAAAAAAGAGTGTCTATAGGTCCCGTTGAATTGGCTGATATGATTCGTAGTATGTCCGGCCAGGTGCGCAATGAGAGAGGAGGGAGGCAGAGAAACTTTAGCCAGCAGTTGGTGCTGGATATATATTTTTTCCCAGGTGTCCCCCTTTGCGTGCTGATGTGATAATGGGTCCCTGTTAACGGGCGTTGGGGCCAGCCTGTTACGTTACGCTTTGATGTATAATTTTCGTTCCGACTCTATGACGCCGTTTTTTAGAGCGTGGCCTCGTATATGTAAATGGTGGCACTAGGACCATATATATATATATATATATATATATATATATATATATATATATATTAGAAGTGTACGTTGTGAGTATTATACATTTATACGCTTAGGTTGGGTTTCGTGTGCGTACATAAGGCGGGGTAATTAAAGGTTTATAAGGGGAACCTTTGGTTCTTTTTTACGCAGGAGCTGAAGAGGGAGGATTGGCACCAATGCCTTCTTTTCCGACTGTTCGTCAGTCATTTTAAGGACGATGAAATGAACACCTGCAGCTTTAGTTTTACCTTTTGAAGGGTGAGGTAGGCAGGAACTAGGCCAAAAACGGAATCGATTCTCCTACTCTCTCTCTCTCTCTCTCTCTCATGCACAAACTTACAAGGGATCTTGACCTGTTTCAAAGTTGTACTGATACGTGGTCGACGGAAATCAACCCGTGGTAACATAAAGTTATGCGGACGGAACGCACAGTAAAAGAGGGCTTCAGTATGAATATGGTCTGCAGGATACATTAAGCTGAAGACTCTTTATGTGAGGGAGACTAGGGAATCGTACCGAACATGTCGCCAGAGTTCCACATCAGGAGAGCGGCAAGAGAGACACATTGTTTTCTGAGAAATGTCGGAACGTCTTGCGAGTATGCGGATGAGGAAACACCCGGCAAACAACTGACATCGTGCATTAAACCCAAACTAGAATTTGCTTCTCAGGTCGGCCATCGCGCCCTAAAGAAGCACAAAGGACTACAAGAGAAGGTTCAGAGGAGGGGCAACAAAGACGGTACCGGAATTGGAAAGAGCTTTGTCATAGGGAAAGACGAGAGGCCCACCATGGAAGAGACAAGACTGAGGTGATGACCCGATCACCGTCTGTTTGCCTGCAAATGAGTCTAGAACTCCCTCAACGTACATTACAGACGGGTGGTTACAAGTAAGTAATTGCACAAGGACAGATATCTGGTGTGAGTGCATTCGAAGTTCTCATTCTCCTTTTGACAACGTCCGGACTGAGCCTTGTTGACGCAAATAGCGGTAATCAGCAGGGACCTATTTCCAAATAGCGGTAATCAGCAGGGACCTATTTCCAAATAGCGGTAATCAGCAGGGACCTTCTCTCTCTCTCTCTCTCTCTCTCTCGCTAGTTGTTTTGATGCTCTTGCCGGGCGTTCCTGTCGTCTCCTTTGTGTCGCAGCAGCGACAGCGTTGGTGGTTGTGGTGGTGTGGCCTTTGTCTTCATGATCATGCTATTTGTGTGTGTGTGTGTGTGTGTTGATGACGTGTTGGCGGTGTTTTGTTCTGAGAGTGGAGGATGTAGTGATTATACGAGTGGTCACTCCACTGCGATGATGCTCATTGTCACAGTCAAGGTGTTGGTACTCTTTCTGCCTTGCCTCTCACCACCGCCACCACACCTGGTCTCCCTCCACCACCACCACCACCACCACATTTCTTCCCCCCCGTCACCACAACACACACACACACACACACACACACACACACACACACACCGGTCTACCGTAACTGACATTATTCCCTCGTCATCAACACTACCGCCACACCTCGTCTCCCGCCGCTGGTGTCCCCTTTCAGCAGCAGTAGTTCCTTCGTCACTTATCGCCTTCCTACTCAAGCCACATTTTCCACTTACCTTGAAACTCATCTCCACCTCTTACTTTCCCCCTTTTTTTTAAGAAGTATCATTCTGCTTTTCCTCCCCATATATCCTCTTCTTAACCCCAGGGCCTCTCACCTTCTCCCCCGTCTTTGTTGGCTCCATCCTCCTTTCCTTCCTGCTTCCTCTCCATCATCTCCTCCTTTGTGATAGTCATACATCTTTCTCTTTCCCCGCTGATCTTCTCCTCGTCTTCGTGGGTTCAATTTTGCTGTTTTGTTGTCCCTTTCCGTCTTACCTCTCCTCCTCGTTTGCACATTTCCGTTTCCTCAGGATTCTCCGTCTGTTCTCGCAGTCCTCCCGTTCCCTCGCATCACGTCTGTGCCGTGTCGCTCTTCGCCATTTGTCCTCGTGATAATGTGATTTGTTCAGTTTTCTGTCCCCTCTTGTGCTCTCGTCTTGCTCTTCAGCTTTTACGTGTTTCTTCTTTTCTTCGAACCCATTCCTGCTTCTTCAATTCTTCTCCTCTTAAGCTTCTCTCCTGTTGCTTTCTTTCTTTTTTTTTTCCCCCACACCTCCATCATGTCTTCACTACCCTGGTTGTTTACTGTTTGTTTCTATCCACTTGGTTCCACGAGGCTGTTCCCTGTGTCGAGCGAAATATATGGTCTGCCAAATACATGACGACAGAGTACGTGAGCCGCACTTAAACGGGCAGCGAAATAAAAGAGGTGAAGTACCTCGGCGCTCTTAATGTCGAATAGTTTGTTTGTGTGAGATCACTCTGTTCATGACTGGCTTTTTGAGCGAAAATTCGACACAGAAAACCTCGTCAATGGTCTTGTATTTTTGGGAGGAGTAGTGAATGAGGATATATACCATTTAGATTTTACCTGATTCTTAAGCTGAAATTGTCAAGAAGAATATTTAATGTGGCGAACCATTGCATCTACATCGAGAATGCGACGTAAATGAGTCGCAGAATTACACAAATGACCGCGAATGGAGATACACACACTGTGTGCATGATATAGGTTTGTTTAGCACTGATAATGACAGTGAGCGTCATCAATATCCAATGAATATTACAGTTTAAGTCCTCATTAAGCATGCAGTGGGGGGGGGGGGGAATATACTGGTGGCCATTCATTTCATTCGCTCAGGTATTTAGCTCCCAGTCGCGCCAAATATCTCTCCCGCGTTAGGCCAGGTCAGTAGTTTTGCGGCGGTCGCTTGTCTCGCTTGACGCCGTTGACTTTCCCGTCTCGTCCGCACCGTTGCTTCCTTCTCTTTTAACGTTCGAAAAGTGGGCGCGGTACTCACTCGTCCGTGCTCCTCACACGCTCTGCTCTCCTCACGTACGTGTTCTATTTTCTCTCTTCTCCTCCCTCCCTCTCTCTCCCTCTCTCTCTCTCTCTCTCTCTCTCTCTTTCTCTCTCCCCAACAAGCCTTTCATCTCGTATCATTCCCTGGCGCTCCCAACCTTGTCTCACGACGTTCTTTCTGTCCGCCATCACCAACCCCCCCCCCTAACCTCCCCCCCCAACCCCCAAGCTCTCTTTTCCTCTGCTCCTGGATGCCTCCCTTCCCTCCCTCTTTCCTTCCCCCTTTCCCCGCTCCCTCTCGCCCTTCCATCCCACCTCTCCGTCCGCGGGAGGTCGGGCTCCCCCAGTAAAGGACTGCGGCGCTTGAAATGTTACTACGGCCAATATTGTTCCTCACTGCCAGACAGGGTTTTTGTTCCCACTCATATTGACCTTTTGCCACTCCTTCCGCTGACTTCATATTCTCTCTCTCTCTCTCTCTCTCTCTCTCTCTCTCTCGTCTGTCCGACTGTATCTCAGTTCGTTTGCTTATAAAGGCCTGTCCGTGTATCTGTTTGGTAAGCGATTGTTTTTTCCAGGGTATTTTGTGTTCACGCGCACTTCGTGTGTGTGTGTGTGTGTGTGTGGAGTACTGGCGGACCTTTTGGGCATGCGCTCATGGGTTTATTTGTTCTAAACCAGCGAGTCAGAAGAGATCGTAGGCTACGTATTGGAGAGCGGCTTCCTTCGCTGCTCCTGAATATTCGTTCATCGTGAGGGGGCAAGAATGTGCGCCTCGTGTTTTTGACACCTGAACAACACTTTCGCTCAGGAATAGGAGGAGGGAAAAAAAAAATAAAAAAGAACTAATCTCGGTCCGTGTTGAAGATGAATGAGAGCGGACATTAACTTTTCACACCGTCTAAAGTTTCCTGATGGTATATTTAATCGCGACGATTTGTTTTGCTCTATCGTTTACATGAATGGAATTCTGGGAAGGAATTCCCTTCGGGGGGTGGTGGTGGGTGGTGGGGGGTGGGGGTGGGGGGGGGTGGAATTGTACAGTGTCATATTTTTCGCTATATCTCGTACGTTAAGCATGAAAGGGGGTGTGGTTATGAAACGAACGAAAGACAGAGATTTGAATTCTTTCTCATGAATGAAACTTGCGTGCTTCTAGTAATGTCAGTGAGTGAGTTGCCAGCTGGTGAATATCAACACGGTATTTGCATATATTCACTTTAATGAATGAGTCCCACACACACCTCTGTTGTGCCAGTGACCGGGTTACCAGTAACTAAATAATTGCATGATAATTGCCCGTCATGCATGTTAGGTATGAACATGTATGTGTGTGTGTGTGTGTGTGTGTGTGTGTTACCGGACTCCGCCTGCATGAGGCTACATCGCGAGTGTAAAGATACTTTGGCGGGGCTTTGTTGCTGGGAGTAGAATTTCTCACTCCAAAGGTGTCCATGTTTCCCTGCTCCTGGAAGTAGCGCAGCCATGGACTGCAGGAACCTCAGGAATGAAACTCTGGGGTGATTGTAAAATGAATAGATGAACAGATGAATAGATAGATGAATAGTAAGTATATATATATATATATATATATATATATATATATATATATATATATGTATCAGAATTTT
>JAYMFT010071705.1:0-14562 GCA_038088735.1 Panulirus argus
TTTTCGATCATAATGTTAAAATTAACAGTGCTTCTATGCCGAAGGTATGTATGCCTGGCTTTATGGTATTCTTTTCTCGCTCTCCAACATTGACTATCATAACCCACCTTGGAAACGTTATTAGACTTCCTAATGTATGTTTTTTTCTTGATTTGCAGAAAAACTTTAAGTGCAGGCTCAATCAAAATTTGTTTTAATTTCATATTAATATCATCTACGGTTAAAACTTGTACTTTTTCAATCAACTCATTAATGTTACCTTCATTGATTTGACTAACATAATCACACTTTTTCTCAGTGTTCCATTTTCTTGTCTTACATTCCAAAACTATTTGGGTGTCAGATTTTACATTAGTTTCTTTGCTTAGACATTTAAAGCTAAATTTTGTGTATAACCCACAATGCACATCTAATAACAATAGATTAAAGTCAAGTACCTTAAACGTTTCTACTAACTGCATTACAGATGGTGAACCTAGAAAATACTCTGTAGTTGTGTAATATGTAGTTTGGGTTTACCGACACCACAATCCTCCCCTAATCAGCCATTGAATATAAACACGATTATTTTTACAAATTTCCACCATTTTCCTACCGTAGAAGTTCCTGTCAGGTGTTATATCCTGATTAGCCCTATCAGCAGGTATATCATAATCTGTAAGGCTTACGTAGGGCACCTCAGCAGTGGCCTGATCATCATCAGCAGCAGTAGAACAAAAATCAGGAATATTAAGCGTGTGAGCAATAAAATCATTGCCATACCTTGAGAGTGAAGGAGGAATATAAACACAATTTAAAACTAGTTCCTTATCTAAGCCTATGCTCCTTTTATCTACCTTACTGATAGTAATGAGTCCAAATCAGATCTTATTAATTTCCACTTAAAGCTCGAACCAGGGACCTCCCGGGTTGAAGTCGGCCGCTCTACCGACTGAGCTACCCGGGCAAGTTTAATTCTATTCTTGAAAACAATATCAAACCCATTATTTTCCATTCTCTCTTTCATGTTGATCATATCAACGTCATCACATTTAGTTTCTGTGAAGCAAATAGCATCATAATCATTAATGAAATAAACAAAATCTGCAGAGAGAAACTTTGACTTAATGCCACAAACATTGAGAGACAACACATCAAGAGACATTTGATGAGGGGTGTGTGCTACAGGGGTATTTTTGAGCACAGTTGCAGCAGAATTGTGCCTAGGCATGTGCTGTGCCCTAGCACTGTCCTAGAACCTAGTGTGTGTGTGTGTACTTATTGTGCTCTATGTGGAAGAGTTCTATGCTGGTAGAAACCGATTTCATTATATTTCTTTGCCGAGATTTTGCCATTAATTAAGCGCGTAGCGAACCCCCCCCCCAACCATCCCACCCCCTCCTAAGAAAAATGTATAGTTAAGAATGAAGTCTTGTGATACATGTGGTCGAGTATAATATGTAGGCTTGTGAGCATGTGGTTGTGTGCTGAATGCTAGCAAACTAAATGAGGCGGAAGGGAAAGACAGCCATCTAGGCCAGGGAGAGATACTTGACACCTACTACGCCGCTCCGTCACTAGCCCTCCCGCCTTAGTCCGTAGTTACGTGCCACCAACCACCTGTATGTGTGCGTAATATGATGTCTTGAATAACCACGCAACACCTTTCGGATGCATTACAAACAATAAAAGGCAATCTTTATGACTTGCGCTATTTGGTAGGGAATAGGAATTATACACATTTTAACACCGCCTATGGGTAAATCATCTGAACATTCTTTTAACAGTTGCTACGAAGATATGGGAACAGCATCACGGAGGTTTCTGTAAAGGTGTGCATAAATGAACAAAAACTTTACAAATACTCATAAAATCGACCTGGGAATTCTTACATCTTAAGCAAACCGAATAACAGCTGTAATGGTGACAGTGTTCTTCACGCTTCATTATATCAGTTACTGCGTCTTTCAGAGTAACAACTTATTAGGAAAATCAGTTATCATCATTCTGTTACGTATCTCAATATTTTCAGCTGATTTCAACATCGACTGAAGGTCCGTGGCCGTTGAGGATGTTGACATCTTAAAGACGAAACCTTGAAATTCGATGGGTTAGCGATTTTTTTCGCGAAGTTGACAAGCACTTTCAAACAACTAGCCACCGGGCATCACCTCACAGCAGGGAGAGGTCATGGGGAAAGTCTCTCCCAGGGACAGGAACTCGGGGCTTTTCTCATCCTGTTTTGGCAGGGGAATCGGAAAGTCATGAATCTATTGATTTAGGTGAAGGTAGTAGGTGATAGGCAGCCAACGACCAGGGAGGTATATTACCAATACAACGCGCCTGGGTATCGGGAGGGTTAATGACGGGCTACGTAGTTAGCCAGCACTTCAGTGGTTGTCATGTTGCACTCCTCAGACCCAGGCAGCTGTCTTTTCTTTCTACCTCACCCATACATAGGTCACTCTGTCCACAAACATACAATCTCTCCTTATCACACATAACACTTGACAACACTTAACTCACATAGCTCATTCTTCGTAACTCAAGATCTTCCTGCGGTGAGCACTATGTGGCAGGAACAGTAGACAGTAGTAGTAGGTAGGAACATTAGGCAGGAGCATTAGGTAGAAACATAAGGTAGAAGTAGTAGGTAGAAACATCAGGCAGAAGGATTAGGTAGAAGTTGTCAGTAGGAACATTAGCCACAAACCTCCGCAAACACTGTCAGTGGCCTGTTAAGGGTGAGGCACTAAAGGCTAAGAAGCGGCATTGGAGTTCGCTAGTTATGGAGACTATTGCCGTGGCCTTTCCCCTGAGGGAGTTCCAGTCAGGAACAGGCGTCAGAGACATAGACAGATAGAAAGAGATATTGAAAAAGGTGATTTTTTTTGGTGGGGGGGGGAGACCTTCCTTCTCTACAAATTCAATAAATGGGTGATGATATGGGAGTAAGTTAGCAAACCAATTCATTATCAAACTATGATTATATTTTTTTATGTTTTCAAAGGTGTTACCAGGGTCTGCCTGCAAGAGGTTACACCACGAATAAAAATATATTTTTTTACGAGGCTTTATCTTCCCACTTTAACGGAATCCACACTTTCCTGCTTCTTGAAGTAGCACAACCTTGGGGTGCAAAAGCCCTTAGAAAGGGGTCCTGGGTAACTCAAGGACTCTTCCACATAAATTGGTCCTGGGTGACTATATATAAATAAAATACCATTTCAAAAAAAGCTTAGAGCACTTTACTGTGAAAACGGATCGAAAAAATAGTGTTTTTATTCGAAGGGCTGCTTGGACAAAAGTGATCTAAATATTTTAAGATTACTTACAGGATGTTTCTGAAAATCTTACTGATAATTTCTCTTGTAATACAGGATATAAGACTGAAAGATTTACGTCCGTAGAGCTATTTTGGTTGGTCTGAGGTGACAATACGATAATTACTCAATAACCGGATATGGTCAGGAACAACTGTGGGTGTCAGGACCATCCAATCAGACAAGTCTTATAAGGGTAACGGCCATGACTCGGACATGCAGGGGATCAGTGCAGTAAAGGAACTCCAACATTCGCCAGCAGTTTATCACAATAAAAGAAATAACGGATACTCAGCGGAGGGCGGGAGTAGGTTAGACAAAAAAATATGTATTTATTTAAGGTACTAAAAAACAGCAACATACGCAGTCATGTACAACTAATTATAAAATAACGACACACATACAAGGACAGACCATCAAACCAGAAAAACACCCATACAGATGCACAAGAAATATCAGTAGCATTACGTGTCATGAAAGAAAAACGCCACCAGCAGGATAAACAACCGCAGAGTAGCAACACAGGTTTAGGATGGTGGACTCTTACTGCTGGTGAAATGGCATAGCCCCCAAATAATGCCTAGTACAAGACTGCATTGCTGATAATTAAAGTATATTACTGATCAATAACTAGAATGTTCCACTGGTTCATTTAGCATCATTAAATGGTCACTTGTACCCAAGCATTTTATAGTCCACAGGTATCCATTTAACACTTGTTAAACACATCATTTGTAGGGTACTAGTAATGAATGACTATTCACAGTGAAAACATAATAAGTAAGCACTTTACAACTGTTAAGCGCTCATGGAATTTGTTTGTTATTAAATGGTCAGGACCCAAATCTGATGCATAACACTTGGCAACTGTTAACTGCTCACAGACTTTGATAGGTGTATCTACAAATGAAGATCCCAGTGTAGTTATAGGGTGATCAATCACTTCGGTGATGCGATCTCAGCATAACAATTTACCTCATTGACGTGACACGTCACGTACTCACAGTCTGTTGCAAAGGTTCCACTCCAAGACCTTGGACCGTTTCTCGTGCTGCCTATAGGAAGTTCGTTAGAAGCGTTCTGCAGTAGCGACCAGAAATCATATACAGGTCGCACTAGGCACCATAGATAGACGTAACGAAACGACGTAGTTGATAGTTGTCTGAGGCGCGAGGAGCTTCAGAGGGTATACGCAGACCTAATGCTGAGTATAGGAACCAGGGAACTAAGCAAGTCTCCCACTGTAGAAGAGAGCGCTGGTGCCAAGGATTACAAAAGCTGTACCGATGGAGCCAAACGAGCTGTGCGCTCTGGCTGGTTGGTTATTTGGGTTTTAAAAAGCCTATCAATTGCCAGGGCCATAGAGGCCGTCAGTCTCACGTTACAGCCATCGTTCTAACACCTTTAGGTATACAAGATGATTCCAAAACCATACCCGCCCTCACTGCACATATGGCTCTTGCATTGGTAAGAAACTGGAATGGCTGGTTAGTCAACTGAGCTTTAGGCTTGGTTATCAAGCGACTGGGTCATTAAGGCCATCAAAGTAAAGCTGAACACCTTCTTCAGTTGTTCAAGACGGTCTGAGACCAGAGGAGACAGATGAGTAGTTCAATAGAAGACGTCAAAAAGCGATGGAAGTTTATTGTGCTGTGGTGAAAATATAGGCGATATATCAGCAAGTGGCAAGTTACAAGAGGATATGAAACGAGTAAAGAGGGATAAGAATTGAGATAAAGGATAAGAAAACGAGAGAAACTTTGAAAATAGCATTGTGGATGAAGCAGGAAATAATCTATAACTTTTCAAAAATTCATCATGATTAATTGTCAGGTTAAGAGCATCTAATCAGACTAAGGGATTCAGAGGGAAAAATTTGGGGGGTGATGTAAGGATCTGCGAGCAAGGTAATGGCAAATTTACTTTCCTTTTTTTTAGTTGGAAGACACTATAACCCAATCATCAGTGAGATGGAATGAGGTGGAGGTTTTAGGAAGTAGAGATATATCTAGAGAAGACAAAAGTGATTACTGAAATGGTTTTGACCCTCATAAGGCTCATGGTCCGGATAAAACTTCCCAATGTGTGCTGAAGATGAGTGCAGATACATATGACTAACCAGATGAGTGCAGATACATCTGACTAACCAAGAAAGCCTCTAATTTTACCTTTCGTGTAACTTAATTCTCTTCACCGGTACCGTCTGCCTTGCCCCCTATCTGGATCTTCTTTACTAGTTCCATTTGCTTCTGTAGGTGAGGAGGATCACTTGACGGAACCAATCAATGTGAAGCATTCTTATTTAAGTCGCATACACCCCAGTAGTTACCAGTGCATAAGAACACAAAAAAACTGAGGGCATTGCAAGAGGCTTATTGACTCATGCTAAGAAGGTCTTGAGTCTGTCCACCCTACAACCAACCTGAATCCATAAATACCAGTTGTTGTTTACAGTACAGAGAAGTAAGTATCGAAGATTCGCTCCCGTTTCCGTCTATTAAAATTACGAGCACAACGACTTGGGAAGCTGGCAATTTGGAAAGGAACTTAAAAGAGAAAAACCATTTGCTTTCAACTGGCAAATACCGTGAGGAAAAATTCCTATCCTATGTTAACAGGCCGCATTTCATTGCCAGGCCGTCATTGCTAGACTACTGCATTTACGGCATATCGTTATGCACTGTACAGCACTTATTATGTCCACGTATTAGGAACATATAGGCCATGGGGATTATATTGTACTAGAGAATGAATTCCTTCCGTATCGCTGCGTTGGCGTATCTTCAACCGGAATTATATGTGATTTTAACTGTTTTAGACGATAAAGATGCTACATTTCTTGAAAAAAAACACACAAAAAAAAATATGATCGTAGATTATAATGTTCAAAAAGTTCACCTCGGCTTGCAGATTCGAAATGGGTGTTTACATAAATCACACTACAGTAAATGTACATTTTCATTTATTTATTTCTTGTGGCCAACACGGGGAGTCTGCCCCCAGTCGTAGTTATATCAGTTGAAAGCATAGAGTGACGGATTTATTTGTTACGATCTATGCATCTTTTACCGCAAGTTCATATGTTGCCAAAGATTACTTCTATAATTCTGTTGAATAAAAGATTTAAACCACTGTGGATTTTTCCATGGGGACAGCGGCGGAATAACGCATTGATGTCATTTGGTATGCTCCTTCCGTGCCTCTCACATGTACAAGCCTCTCACAGAAGTCGACTACATGATGAGAAATGAGTCAGGTGCAAGATTGATTTGTGCGGCTGAGCGAGTATATAGCAACTTCGCTTTATTTCTATTTCATCGAATAACACCAATCATATGGTAACTTCTTATTAGTGTTCTACTGTTTTAGCTTAATTGTGAAAATAACGTCTTTTCTTGGAGAGAGATGACTTCATGAATGTATACACTACCCAGACAGTCCTAGGTGAAGGACTCGCATAATGATGTTTACCACCAAAACCTAATGCAGCTCTGCCCTGGTGATATCTAGTAACCATACGGCGAGGGTATCGTGTGGAAGACGCCGCTTAGACTACTGAGAAGGAATTCTCATACCCTTGTTTGTAGATTGAACTAAACTCAGCCTATAATGTTTAATAACCAGTATCAATAAGGAGTTTTATTCACAGCCCATAATCCTTCTTAAAATATTCAACACAATCAGTTCAGTTCAGTTTTAATACTTTATTCCTTGATAGAGGAATCGGCATCCTAGTCATGTCACTAGGTACCCCTGAACACAATCGACTATCTATTTGTATTTAGGGAGGAACCAAAATCATACTAAGACAAGCAAATAACTATAGTTAATAATGTTTTTATCTTTATACTGTTTACCAACATATACCTAAACAGGTTGTGCGTACAAGGGTCGAACTATACCCAATATACTTCAACTGCTTAAATGTTCTTTCACAAACCAATAAGTGTGAGCAAAGAGGAACTTCATACTGCGAACAGGTCGTCATAAGACATGGGCCAAGCGCCAGGCAGAGACCTGACTAATGTAGCAACAACAACCAGGGAACCTGTTCCCTTGGTACTAGGTTACATCAGCGGCGTGGGAGGCCTATTGCGCATCAGCAGTCACGTTGTAACCCACGCTAACTGCTGGCGCGTCCAAGAGATATTGTGACTACGGAATGCTGATGTGACAGCGGTCGGCATGCCACACTATAAGATCTTTATATTCTTTTTATCTAGCCATGATAAACTGATATAAGGTGAGCATCCTGTCTCCGTCAAGTGATAAAATGATATTTTCCTTTATTTTTGAGGAATCTGCAAATTGTTTTCGTCCATGGTGATGCAAAGGTGAGAAATGCGCTTGTTACCCTTGCGGCGGGAACGTATCAACACGCCCATGAAGTGACGTCGAAATTGTCCTTTTTCTTTTTCCCCCCAAGTGGTCGGAAGGGACAGGTACCCGAGGTAATTTATTTACCGGCGACGCGTCGCTTCCGATCAGAGGCCCGAGACTTGGCCAACACCCTGACATATGACGCAGTGTATTTTTGAGATTCGCGCTCACACTACTTTCAACGTGAGAGTCTAATCTTGTTTTTAAGAGAGGAAAATGCACCTGAAATTATGACCATTGATATTGTACTAATCCAATATGTTCAAATGACAAATTAGAGGGAAACAGACAATTAAAAAAAGACCAACTTATCAATCTGCATGAAGACTATGGTTCAACCCTGTAAAGAAATGGATCCTAAATCTTTAGCAACACAAGGGGTCATATATGCGAGGAGGGTGCGTAATGGTCTTAGATTCAAAAGAATTTTCGGGTGGCGGTCATAACTCGACGTTTTTGGCCTTAGAAACTGGCAGTCGATAGGCCTAGATACCAAATGACCAACTAACCATTAATCGTAGGATCTAAGTATTCCTGTTAAGTCTATGAAATAACCTCTTATCGTCCTCGGTTCGTTGTATAACGTTCATATTATACCGGTATCAAAGGCTAGGCTTCCGGGGTCTGCTTTGGACGTTATTAGACGCTGAGACTTGGGAGTTTTCCCTTATACCAGATGTGGGCACAAGTAGCAACGAAAATACATTTCATATGATAATTCTCCACCTGAATTACTGTACTGCTACTCTACCTGTGACACCAGGAAACACTTAATGTAGGCGCAATAAATGTATATTGTCCTCCCCCACTTCAACCAAGCGTCTCTGCCCTCTCCTTTCCCATCAAAAGTCCTTTCCCCTTCCCTTCCCCTTACAGAGTGTCCTTGCCTTCCAATCCCTGCCCTACCCCTAAATCTCCTCCCTCCAAGGATCGTTTCCTCCGCTTCATCAAATATTCTTCCAGAACAGTATTCGTTCCCTCCCCATACTCTTCCCAGTCAGCTAAATCCATCCCTCTTCCTCATCAGTCCCACCTGCACTCAGTAGTCCTTCTCTTTCTCTAATCTAACCAGTTATTCATTCTTGTTTCATTCCGTATTCTATCTAGCACTTAATTCCCCTTTTATCCTGTTCATTTTTTTTACCCACTACCATCCCATACCTTCACATCCCTCTCATTGCCTCCGCCCATCTCGTCAGGTGAGGAAAGCTGTAATTTTTTTTCCCCCTTGCAAAATAACTGAGTGGCTTGTCCTCTGGGAGGTCTTTCAACATCAGTACTACTACTATGATAACGGTGAAGTAGTTATATAATCATTATACAACGGCATCGACAAAATGATACAATTTCGACCAAGTCAGCTAATTTGGTGGTGAGGATAACGGGCGGTGCTCCTGTATGGCACGTTGCCAGTTACTGTTTACCGTCGGCTGTGCCAAGGATGATCACGTTCCGAATTTTGTAACTGATTGCTTTATTTCCTCTAGTTCTGAGGAAATCAGAGGCGAGCACAATCAGAAGCTCACCATTTGGTAACAAGAGAAATCGTTGGACGTTAACCAAGTATTTTTTTCCGAACGCGTTGTCTGTTCAACTCTGACATTTACGGGATGGTTGGTGCTGTTGTAGACTCAAAAGACCAAATATAGGTAAAAATGAGGCCTTTTGGTACTCAAATCTCCCCACAGTTATATCATAGCGTTTATCCCCGATGTGTCGAATTTGATAGCCTCTTATACTTGCCCGCACACCATTTTCTGTCTCATTTTAACTAGATTTCCGAAAACAGTTCTTATCTACTTTATATTTCTTCTACGGTGAAACCTCCAGTCAGCCAAAGTCTACATCAAGGCTGGGCCTTAATAGTATCTTTTAATATAAAATATTATATTTTTGCAATCCTAAGTTGTTAACAGTCCTCATGTCCAACACAAGTGGTATGATTAAAATAATCGTAATTCTAGCTATTGCTCATTCTTTTCTTTTGTCTAGATTTCTCTTGATGTGTCCAACCCCGCCACTTATCTCGCAGACTTACATATCAACTACTTGAGGCAGATAGTTCAACAAATATGAGAGCGTACTTACTTCATTATCAGTTACAAGATTTTGCCAGGGACAGGGCAAGCATATACATGTATATAACTTACTGTCTTGGAGCGCTGAAGATGTCTCGCCTGCAGTGTCACATCCGCGTCATTGTCCTGTGTCTTCTCAACCCCGACGTTCATTCTGTGCTATTGTCTCGCTATTTATAGTCACTCCAATTTAGTTTATAAACTCTGTCCATTTCCGCGTTCGACAAGTGTCCACCCCTCGCATGCGCCTCGCCTACCTACCCACTTGGTAACACTGGCAACAAACAGCCTAACCTTGGCCGCGTTCTTGTTCACCAAGCCGCCGCCTCTATCACTGGAACTCCCTCTCACCCGCGTCAAGTTCTCAACTTCCCACCACACCACCCACCATCAAGTTCATTCACATAAGTATCTCTCTGAAGTCTGTGGTGAGACAATGTAGGTATATCTGTGAATCGAGGTTTTCTATGAATGCTAACGTTAGTCTGGAAGCGTTGAACGAACGACTTCAGTAAGACATTTCCATTTGAGCAAGAAAAGTATATTCAGGTCGGTCACTTAATGTAAAAAAAAATAATAATAATAATAATAATAATAATAATAATAATATAATGATGATAATGGCATCTCCCAGATTTGTTTAAAGAAAAACTTTCAATACTCATTCACACTGTAGAACTTGCCTATTCTATACGGCAAGCCTAGCTACTTCCATTACTTTAAAGAGCATTTACCAAGAAAGTACAGAATTGGTGGCACAAATCTTTCCAATATCATTTAGAATTCACCTTCCATTACAGTAATGAATGTACTCACGCAGAAAAAGATTTGTCGGGAGAAGGAGGACTTGTTTGCATATTTTCGTTCTGATCCAACATTCGATCAAATATATCTACAATCACTGTATGAAGAATAAAGTCTGAATAGAATTTTTAAGATGTTCAGTAAATATCTACGCCATTCGACCGATAACGACTGGCATAATTTCAATGAGTTGGCCCGTGATATATCACTGTCTAGAACTTATTACTAATCATTTAATCACAAAGAAAGGTACAGACTCAAAAGAAGGAAGGATCAGATGCTTTTAACCTCTTCTAACCTCAGCCTTGGCAAATTCTCTGTCGTTCAGGAGTTTCCATTTTCAATACGAATGGAGCAAGACACGAAAATTTATCAACTTGCAATCAACCACAATTAATAAAAATGAAACCCAAACATCAATTTATTTAGAAAGACGGCACGAGACCTTGCCTGATAGTGTTTACCAATCCCCCAACTGAATGAATCAAAGAATGAAAGCATTACGAGTGTTGCGGAACCTTAACGTTACCTTGAGCACGACCATACGACTTTTGAGTACGACTGTATGTACGTTCCCTGGGTCTGATGACCTGACCTTTGATCTAAACAAAAAGGGTCAGGTCGAGGGCTGAAGCCATCAAACCGAAGGGTCGTAACGTCGCGCTCAAAGGGTCGTACCGTTGTACTCGAAGGTCGTACAGTGGTTCTCAAGGGTTTTCCTTGTACGCAAGGGTCATACCGTTGTACCCAAGGGTTATATGTCGTGCTCAAGGGTCGTACCGTTGCACCCATGGGTCTTTCTAGTGCTCAAAGCATCATATCGTCGTGTTCAAAGGGTCGTACCGTTGTACTCAGGGATCGTGCAGTTGTAATAAAAAAGTCGTACCGTTGTGGGGTGGTTAACGAACCAGAACCGATAAACTAAAAAGAAAGTTAAAGAAAAAGAAAGAAAAATGCGTGTTGTCTCCGTCTCTAGACACCTAGTACCAAGATGGCCAACTCAGACGAACAGGAAGAGCCACAGCGAACACTTAACCCAGCGACCTTTTCGTTTTTGTGGGCGTCGGTTATCATCACGGCCGACCCGACACGTCACAGCCCGGGATGCCCGACTCCCATTTTCCGAAATAAATATCTTTTTAGGAGAATCGTGCAAAAGTGGACCACATAACTTGGCTTAAGATGAGGGGAGGAAGGGTACCTACCTACCTACTCACCTTCGAGGACTTACCGACGACATTTCATAACGAGGCAGGGCTAACGCGTAGCACTCAACGCAGGAAAACATAAGGTTAAGACTCTAATAAAAGTATTGGGCGAGTTTCGTGTTTACCATAGCCTGTGTGATTAGGGGATGATTACGGGAAGTTTTACACCAGTGTTGTACCATGTCTTTCCTCCTAAGTGTGTACACACACAGACACACTTACATATGCACACACACACAGCCCCACGTGGAGGGAGAGAGAGAGAAAGAGAGAGAGAGAGAGAGAGAGAGAGAGAGAGAGAGAGAGAGAGAGAGAGAGAGATCTCAAGGAAAAGAGATAAGGAGAGGTACTATATTGGCCAATGACGAGGTTATCTAACAAATAATATTTTCTTACTACATTTCTATTCGAGATAGACGATGTTAGGGTAGAGCTCTCTCCATACCCTCCACTCCCATCCGTAGAGAGAGAGAGAGAGAGAGAGAGAGAGAGAGAGAGAGAGAGAGAGAGAGAGAGAGAGACCAAAGCATGGCAGTCTCCCAATGTCAACATTACCACCGACTGGCTGCTCCGACCAAACACACGACCCGCCGGAGTGGTGGATCAGTCATCATTTGAATCCTGCTTACACGTCTGGTCTCCTCTTGAATAAATGGTTCTCGTTCCGAGGAAGACGCCAGCCAAGGTGTATACACATATAGGGTGTGTGACCTGCCGCATCTTTCTTCGGGTTATGGCTACCGGATCATACACACACTCACACTCACACACACATGGGTCTTCTGCTGCAGATGAAGTCAGGGACGGAGTCGGAAGTTCAAACATCATAAACAAACAATGTTTATTTCCCTCAGTTACTCTGCATCTCATGAAGCAGCCAAGGTACATGATGTGACATATGTAAAATAGTGTTGTCGCCTTTTTTATGACATGCATAGGGTCTGTTACACGCAGGTTTGGGAAGCAGAGGAGCAATTATGGAAGAAACCTCTGTAATTAATTACGTGGGGTTTCTATTTCTCCTTTGAGAACTCGTCATATTTGCAGTGGTTACACAGGACTGAACGAACTGGTTAAGCTCATAATTACACATTATGGCCAGCCTGATATTTTTCCCTGATGATAATGTATCCTCAGTGAGCAACATCACGTTCCTCAAAGATACTCGGTCATGATGACTTGTGTTGGCTTTCGAAGCTTATGCTGTTCCTGCAGATTAGCAAGCCGTCAGCTGACAGCCAGCTAAGCAAAGACCTGCAGAACCTCACACACATAAGCTTTACTAATAATATTCTCCTAATTCATCTGCATATTGTTAGGGAGGAAATGTTACCGACTGTGGTAAAATATTTATCATTTCTCTGGTTCAAATCAAATTTATTTCGTAGTACGTATGGTACCGACGAAAAACATCTCCAACGGTGAAGGTTTTTTACAGTCTTAAGGGAAACTTATGCGATGAAAGAAAAAAAAAAAGTGGTCACGTTTCTGTGTAAAGATTCGCCAAGACTGAGCTTTGTAAAGGCTCTTGTCAACAATAGCCCGTTCTCGGGGCGCCGCTTCTGGCACGGGTCGTGTGTGTGTGTGTGTGTGTGTGTGTGTGTAGAAAGGGTGCCATTACTGGCACACGAGGACCCAGTGTAGTGTGCGTTGTGTAAGACGTGATGTGCGAGTGTGGTCTCCAATGGTAAGATGCAAAGAACTTTCCTGAACCATTCCAGGTCGAAAAAATGAAATAAAAGGAAGATATAGGAGTGCAACATTACTTGCAATGGTGAAAAAAAAAAAAAAAAAAACGGACGTAACTGAAAGTGGCGCTCTTTCCCTGGATCTTATACGTATATGATAGAGTAAAACTATCCATCATTTGGCCATGGCTGGAAAAGAAATAGCATCTATATTACTGCAAGTGGTGTGTGTGTGTGTGTGTGTGTGTGTGTGTGTGTGTGTGTGTGTGTTGCTAAGAGGCGAAGTAAATAAGTCGGACTCTCCGACACCAGCCGGACTGGGTGCGAACTTGCCCGCCTATGTAGGCCAAGGATATCCACCCTCCCCTCCGGCTCAATCTGGTGACCTCCGGCCGACACTCATAGATGACCGATGCGGCAAGGACGTGCTTGCTCTTTGCTACCGGCAGACTACGCTTTTGTAAGTCGAAATCAATATCTACCCGCAGCATGCGGATGACAAGCAGCGTTTTAATGACTCATCTGTCGAACAGATTACGACGAACGAAGGTCAGTCACCAAAACAGCCTTTTTGTGACAGCGATGCAGCCTTGACCAGCGACTTGTTTTCTCCCGTACACCATAAATATCTTCTTAGCTTCATCACACACACATACACATAGTATACATGGATTTTTAATTTGTTTATGCATGGGGTGGTGAGACAGGAAAATGCAAGAATCCTGGAGAGAGGAGCGAGAATGCAGTTTTAGGGAATGAAGAGGCCTCGGAAGTGAGTCTGTTCTTGTTTGCTGATGATACAGCCATGGTGGGAGATTCGAGTGAGAAACTGCAGAGGTTGGTGACTGAGTTTGGAAAAATGTGTGAAAGGAGGAAGCTGAGAGTAAATGTGAATAAAACCAAGGTTATTAGGTTTAGAAGGGTTGAGGGACAGGTTAGTTTGGGTGTGAGTGTAAATGGAGAAAAATTGAAGGAAATGAAGTGTTTTAGATACCTGAGAGTGGACACGAAGGCTCAAAGTCTGTCTCCCTACTACCACACTTGTCCTCTGTTTCGCCTACTGCTCCCCTAATTCTACAAATTTTGTATCCTTCTTCGACTA
>JAYMFT010071716.1:0-14561 GCA_038088735.1 Panulirus argus
TATATATAGATATATATATATATATATATATATATATATATATATATATATATATATACACAGATCTGTGGATGTTATAATTTCTGGAGGATTGTGTGGAGCGCATCTTTATGAGTGGGCGTTCAGCTGGCCATCCGTTACGCCCTCTGTGTAAGGGGCGCACAGGGCTTCCTTCTCCTCCTCCTCCTACTCCGTCATACGCCCACCGACCACATCCCATTAAGAGTCTCATTGAATTCCTGGATGCTATTTTTCCCCCTCATTGATGAAAGCCAGCTGGGTCGGGAATTAACGAAGTGTGAAAAATGCAATAAGGGGGAGAGAAAGATGTGATAAGGAGAGTTAATGAGGTTTTAACGGGAGGTTAACTAAATCACGATCCCTCACGAGCCCTGTAACATGTGCCGGGAGACAGTCTCGCGCGCTCCTCGCCCCCACCCCCTCGTTTGAGAGACAATGTAACATGATTGGTGAAGTTCAGCCCCGAGCAAATGCATTAAAAATTTTGTTCGCAGTTTTAGTTAAGGACGCGTTATCATCATCATCATCATCATCATCTAGCAGGAATTGGGCTGTAGGGGTTTGTTTGTGAGGGAGAGAGACACTAGTCTCGTTAAGTCCCCCACTTTAGGAGAATAGTTGAGGAGACCAACTTTCTTGCTTGTAAAACACTAGAATTGCATCCACGTTCGTGGCTAAAGAAATATTCATCTTGCGGTTCTCACACCCCGTACATTAATTCAAAGGTAGAATGTGCTGCTCCGGTTAGGTCACCACACGTATCAAAGCAGAGGTGGGAGGAACAGTGATGGTACCAGAGTTAAGAGACCACACACACACACACACACACACAGGGCTGCTGGAGGCGTCGTTATCATCACGTTTGTTGCCCTAACTTCCAGCGTGTAGCGCACCCTCCTCGCTCGCCCCTCATCTTCAATACAACGGCCCGGACAGCGCGCCAGCCCTCCCGTTCCCTCGCCCTCCTGGGCAGCTCATCTTCCTCGATGAGGAAACCGTCTTTAACGATACACAAATGTCCGACTTACTCCGGTGGAAGGAAGGAAACAAGACCCTACTTTTGTTAGCTGCTGGTCGTGTTAGGGTCGTTAGTGCCTGGCTGGTTGGCTATTACCTTGTGATCAACTGCTGATTAGTGACCTCCCTGCGTTGCTTACTCTAGCCAGTGATCTGCTCTCCTCCTTCCCCCGGGTAATGAGTCTCGTTTACAAAATAATGAGTGTCTCGCTAATTAAAGGATACTGATATATGTCACGCTACATTCTATGGGATTCTAGAATATTTGACTTAATTATAAGTACATCTGTTTTTTAATTCTGGCACCAGTACTCCTTTAACGGGGCTCCCGCAGCTTCAAGGCTGCGCTATGGACAGCAGCAAGAAAGTAGTAGACTTCTCTGGAGTGATGAGTTCCTCGACGAGATTGTACTCCTTTTCGTCCACTCATGATGATGCAACCCCGCTGAAGGTGACTTCACTCACAGCGTTAACACATGCAAAAGTCTCTTAATGACACACACACACACACACACACACACACACATCGCGTGATCCATTTACAGAATAATTAGTGAATTGATTTTTTTCCTCTGCGAGAATTAACTGAAGAAAATGTAGGTATCCAAAAAAGTGCAACACCATTTCATTGTATCGTATGGTTCATGTATTGCGGGGCAGACAGACACGGACTTACGAAGCCAGTCCAAATCGTAGACTCGTTACACCCAGCTGCGTGGTGAAGATGTTGTCCAGGTTTCGTGAATAAAGATTACTGTGAATCCGATTCCGATTGGGTTAGAGTAGTGATGCAGCGGTTGATGATACTTGGGTAAAGAGATTACCGTGAATCTGATTCTGATTTGGTTAGAGAAGTGATCCAATGATCGAGGATACATAACTTGGGCTGGACGAAGACCGACCGACGAATCCAGATATGCTTTGGAAAGTGCAACGAGAGATGAGGGAACCGGAGGCAGAGGCGTGGGACATAACATCACAGCAGAGGAGGGGCGAGTTGGATAATGTGCTAGTCAAGTGATGGGTTGTCAGCCAGACGTTACTTTCAGAACGGGAGTACAGTAACCTGGCATCAGCGGAGTAGACGCTGAGATATGCAAACTATGAAGAATGATTGGCTGGGTGTTTATCAACACCACGGGAGAAAATAGAGACAGAAAAGGACATAATTCAAAGAGGAAAATCATAAGACTCGTTAATTAGGGTAGAGATCAACATAATTATGGCTATGACGACTTGTGTAATGATGGACAAATAATTGAGTGTCTTTGTGTCCGGAGGTCAGAGTGAGTGAGTATCGCTTTATTCCACCAGTCTGTCTGGTCAACTGCAACAAGAGCGTATTGATACACACCGGAACTTCCAAATAAAATGTTTTAACACAGTAAAACTAAACGAATTATCGAGAATATTACAAAACAGAGTCGACAAAAATCAAAATTAGGCAGTGTACATATTGCAGAGTAGAAATTTAATCAAACACAGAGGTAAACGGGTTATATACGTGCGACAACAGCGCTGAAAAAAAAAAGAAAATCTATTGAGCGTACACAACAGCCAAATGAAAATGCTAAATTTAGAATATTTGTGGCAAAACAGAGCTAACTTTCCACAACCCAACACCAATAAAATCAATTATCTTGACAAAACGGTTTTCTTTTTTCATGAAGAAATATGGAAACGAGTAACAATTAAATGCCTTAAGCTGGGGTTGTTTGTATGGTAGTTTACCTCTTGGTAACGAGATGAGCGAGCTAGGCTTGGGGAGTTACCGCCTCGGTAAGGTTCGTCCAACCCGACAGCTAGAGTGCTGTGCTGGATAAGAATAACCGAGACAAATGAGATACTTCCAGTGCTGGGGAATAATGCATAACACGCCTGGAAATTGCTGGCAGCGGCCGCTGAAAGGCTAGAGCACCTTGTCTTGTTAATGTCAGTCTTCACTACCGCATTCGGAGCGCCATCTTTCTCCCGTCACCGCAGCGCCAGCAGCCGGCCGGACTAGCCTGCGAACGCCACCAGAACCAGTGGCCACCCTCATCTATCACAGCCACCACCACAACCACCGCCAGCCTCGTCTACCAAAGTCTAGCCACACTCTCTTCCTCTCTACCCGTTAACGACAGCACTACTCAACGGCGAAGCGACATTTTCCCACAATTAGGCGCCACAAGAGTAGGATTTCCGACCGACGAAAGGATGTGGATGGTGACCCGTGGGAATGGTATTTATGGCCAACACGGGGAGCAGGGGCTGGCCCAGGGAAACCCTTCGTACGTGGGCAGATTGTCAGTAAACTTTTGGGCCAGGAGAGACGTATGGGGGCCCCGGATGTGGTGCTCACTGTCATACCATTTTGGTTTAGTTTTTGAGAATGATTGCGTCGCACATTTTTGCACATATTTCCTCTTTGGTAATTTGAAGTGGTTTACTGAACATTTTCAGCGATTTCATGCCGGCTTGTCCTGTCCAGAACATTGCAAAATTCTTAGAATCTTCTAGTTTAAAAACTGTTATGATTCACATTACGAGGATTATTGAAAGCTTCCTCAAAATTGATTTGTTAATGATCACTCACACCAAACATTGCTCCTCCCACGACACTAGTAATGTTTATGCTAGAACTACATCTAACATGTTCGCTTCACGAATCGTTTTTTTGAGGGATTGTATTCGGGCCGTAAAACTTAAGTTTTGGTAGACTTTATATCTGATGCTACTGGGAAAAGTATTCTCCCCGCTTCAATACTATGTTGAACATTTCCCAATTTTGATGGAATCGTTTGTGTTACAGATATCTGACAAATTGTTGCAGTACAGCCATCTATCTATGTTATCTTGCGCGGGGAGCCTGTAAACTAATCCTGCTTTTACTTTCATGAAGTTTAAATCTATTTCCGCAAGAAAATGGAATTGGTTGTCTACAGCGGCTATAATCTTCAGCACAGGGTTAAGGTTAACTATAATGAAGTGCAAGAAACAAGAACTGCAAGGCACACTGGAATTGCGTGTCAGAAAATTTCAGAGACTAATTATTTATCTTATTTTTGTGGCATTTTCAAATGTTGTGATTCGGATATTTTTGGACGGAAATCCATAATCGTAATCGCTTGATTACGAAACATCGTAAGACTTAGAAATAAACGTAAGCTATGAAATCGGGTGTTGACATAATACATTTTACAAATACTATAGTCTTTGGGGTTACTAACCCACGTTTCGCAAACACGAGAAAGTCTACAGGTTTGTCGACCTATATCTCATTAACACAAAGCATATCTATAGCTATACCAACCCACATTTCGGAACACAAAATATATATGAAATGACCAGCCCAAATTATATGGACGTTGCATCAACAAAGCGACCATCACTAACGAAACATTTAGCAACAAAAACTCTACATGCGTAGCAATCCACACTTCACTGACATGAACAGTGTAAGTGCTTAATGATTTACGGCCCCATATTTTACTGACACAAATATTCATTAGCTTAATAATCCACATTTTACTTGGGGGGGGGGGAGTAATGTTAAATCACTTTTCGCAAAGTAAATCTATACCAATGTACATTTTACTGCCACGCAAAAGTCTATTGGTATACTAACCTATACTTAGAAAACAAAAAATATCCATGGACTTAGAATCCCTTGTCTCAAAAGGAGAGAGAGAGAGAGAGAGAGAGAGAGAAATTAAATTGACACAAAAGAAAGAATACGAACTGTAAATTTTCGTAAAGGTCCCTTAACACTGGTAACTTTCTTAACACCAGGAACACCTGTAACTATGTAACCACAGTAGCTCCGTAACATTATAACCATGTAACATCAGTAACTCTGTAACCCCAGTCGCTGTGCAACATCAATAAGCCTGTAAGTGGACGTCGGGAAGATGGGTCGGCTTGTCACAGCGAACCGATAGCAGTCGAACAGGACCATAAATTTGCTGTCAACTTTCCCCACCGAGATTTGTAGGGAAACCGCTCAATTCTTAGCCTGGGATCTGGGGTCTGTGTGAAGTATGGGGTTCTAGTGGGGTTTGGGATTCTAGTGGAATATGGGATCCCAGTAGAGCCTGAATCATTGTGGATCTAGGGTCACAGTGGAACCTAGGTCACTGTGGGTCTAGGGTCCCAGTGAGGCCTTGGTCACTGTCGGATCTGGGGTCCCAGTGGAGCCTAGGTCACTGTCGGATCTGGGGTCCCAGTGGAGCCTAGGTCACTGTGGGATCTGGGGTCCCAGTGGGGCTTGGATCACCGTGGGATTTGGGATCCCATTGGGGTTTTCCAGATGCAACATCATCTCCATAGTTTGAAGTCTGTGGCCTTTTCTTCATTTTGATTTAAGAAAATTAGGAGTCAGAGAATCAGCTGAAATTGAGGAACTCCATATTGTTATTTTCTTAGCTCTTTTTGAGTCTGCAAATTTGCTTAAAAACAAAATGTATGGCCTAGATGAATTCATTATTTTTGTTTTTCACGATAAAAACAGAACTTTCAAAATATGTGAAAAAAGTTTTGATTGGTCGAGTGTACAATATATGTATTCGATCAAAAATCAGTATCGGATGAGAGAAGCGCTCTCATTTGTTCACGTCTGATATAAACGTTCGACATTGGGATGTGAGGTAAACCAGGTCCTGTCTTCAATCATGGTCAAGCTTTCATATACCTAAAGTTAAAATAGGGATCAAGCCTATATCCTTGAGACCGTGATATGGACGTCAGGCCCGTGGAGATAATGGGACGTCCTGACATCTTTTCGTCTGTAGGTTACTCATTTTTGGTAGATATATTTAGGTACATAGTTCAGTGTAGAAGGACGCGGGGAGCTGGCCAATACTGTCCTCAGCCGGTGGGTGGCTGCGGTGCGTGTGTGCACCAGACTCGTTTTCTTTATACAAAAGTTCTGTTTAGCATTTCCATGTACCGACGCACCATGCGTGGAGCAACTACGATCATTTGTCTGAATCGGATTCAAAGTTATTGAGATGATCATGACAACATAAAGAGCATGACGGACGAGACTCGAAGATCCGATGCCTCAGCAGGGGGGATCAGGTCCTCCTGTCCATCCGATCTCGCTCCTCATCACATTCCTCCTCTCATAACTAACTGTTGCAAGCGTCCCTAGAGTAATGCAACTGTAGATCGGTGCAAGGGATCGGGTAGGCAGGCATGCATACTGCTGCTTTCAGAACTCATTAAAACTGGTGATTGTGTTCATAATGTCGTGGTTCCTATAGTTACAAAACCACCTTTATGCTACCAAATTGCCACACTCGAGCAGCAGATCAACCTGGATCAGGAAACGAGCAAAAAACTCTACTATTCGCTCATTTCTTTCATTTTCACATAGATTTCAAATACTGAGCAATTACTATGGTATAGCACTGCAGAATTCGTTACAATCGGTACGAATCTCACACAGCTCAGGCATTAAAACACTTAACTAGAATTTCATTGAATTCACCCGTCATAGAAGAACGAAGCTTGCAATATTTCAACCTTTAGAAATCCAGACTGTACGAGACTTCCAGATTTTAAGAAAAACCTGAGTTTGGTGCCACAGATGGAGGCTTAACCTCTGACTTGGTCATGGCAACGGAAACACTTCCTGGTAAAAATTCGCTTATATTCCTGGCCAGATCTTTTTTGGCGAGAGAAAAAAATATGGCTTTAATTTCCTCTGGACACAATAAAAGCTTGAGAATTTCAGGAAAGCTGTTTGGGACGTCATGGAACATACCAAGGATGTTCTTGATTATCCTGTAGAAAGATGTACATATCTTATTACATATGAAACATATGCAGCAAGTAAGGAGGAGAAAAGGGCTTCCATTTTAGGTAAAATGTTGAGAATTGCAAGAGGAAGCTAACAGACTACAACATGGTTTCGGCTGCAAAGGGAGCAGACTGTAATTGGAACACATTTACGTGAAATTTTAGTTCACGTATAAACAGAGATATACGTGAACAAAAGAACGCTTGAACACCAAATAACCTCTCTCCAAAAACACAAAACCCTGCTTAGTCCTCTCGAGTGTACAACAGCGAATTCCATGATGAGGTACCCCGCCAACGAGCCGTGTATGCATATATGTATTTCACTGGGTTTAATGGATATTACCAGCTAGTGGCCATGAAGCCAGAAGCTCCTTAAAAAAAAATAATAGAATGTAAAAGATGGTAGTGATGTTCATGACTTCAGCGTGGTCACTGACTAACGAGGTTGCTGGCTTGTCATTGGCCTGTCAGCTCTCGGTGAGGGACCTTATATTCTGGAACACGCACCTTTAGCTTTTGCTTTTGTAAATATGTGGCGTGTGGCAGTATTCCCACATATATCTGTAAAAAGTATGTTAAAGTAGGTACATAGTGTCATTAGAAATATTTTGACAAGACTTGCCTGTATTACCATATATCGTATGGAGAGAATGATTTAATAAGTTTAGGATTTGTCCATATTCAGACATTGTTTTCTGAAGAGATACACATACGCTTCTGCAGGAATTCTAACTTTAAAGAATCTTTATTGGACTTCTGAATCTCTAGAGAGTTTTGACGGTATAAATAAAAGACCTCTGGGATTCCATTATTATACATAAATTTCCTGATACACTCCAATGCTGTGTGCAATTTGGAATGATCAGAAGAGATTTGGAACTCTGAGAACTAGAGTATTAATGGGATATCCGTTTGAAATTCATCGGAATAAATGAAGCGAGTCTGGTAGCCTGGCCGGCGAGTGGGTGTTGGCTTTGTTTACATTGGCGCTATAATGGCTTCACTCAAGTGCTTTGTTTACGTGCTCCCATTTTAGAGACATACCAAAGCGCTTGGATTCATTAAATCTATATGATATATATATATATATATATATATATATATATGTGTGTATATATATATATAATTAGATCTTATCGGATTCCTTTCGCATGTGGTTTCTCCACCAGTGAAAAGTCACCTTTGGTGAGGTTTATCGTGAGCGAAGTCTCGGTTCCTTCTGAAACGTCAGGTAGAGCGCAAGTTGTCGTATAAGAACAAACAAAAAGAACAATGAAGAATAGTTTGGTACGGAGGTACAAACATTTAATGTCTTTTTTTTTTCAATTACGAGTGAAGCATTGTATCTTGGAAATTAATTTCATCTGTAAACTTTATTGTTATATCGTACGATTAGTTGTATTTTTTTGTCTGCAAAAAAAGTTTATTTTCGGATTCCGTGTTTTTCCTTACACGGCTTCTGTATATATATATATATATATATATATATATATATATATATATATATATATATCTTCCTGTTGGTGTAAGCTTGATCCTTGCCAATACATTCTTGTCTAGTTTTCTTGCTACACATCCTCCAGACCTGGTCTCCTGCCTTGGCCATCATTCTCTGACTTTTCACCTGCTTCCTAACCCCATAGTTCTTACCCAGCTTTCCTGCATCCCGACCATGCATGTTTTACCTCCCTATGATTTACTCCTCATCTCCTCCATTAATCTTAGCCACTGAGACATCTATCCTGTAAGCTTTTAACCTCCTGACGTCTCCCTCACCTTCTGTTGTTACCCACCTTACAGTCTTTGTCCTCCTGTCGTACCTTTCCCCACCGCTTGAGAAATTTTCTGCACTCCCTCAATTCTCTGACCTGTCTCTACTCTGCTTAGTAGCTTCGTACCTTCCCTCTCTTCTCCTGATGTTGCCCCCGTGACCTCCCGTTTCTCTACCTCCTGGGGCCCCAGCTTCTTTCAACTGTCGTCATATCAGCTACAAACTTTGCCCACACATCATCCCTCACTAATATCTCCGGGACAGGATCTGCCGTCAACTTCGACTTGCATTCCAGCCCCATATTATTACTCTCGAGTCTGATATATTTTTCCTTTAAAAATATACCCCTTTCTACGTTTTCCACAACAAAAGGGTATAAAAAAACAACCAATATATTACATTCTTTCATATGGTCATTTTTAAACACGTATTACTGTAATGAATGTACCAAGTCAAACTCTTCGGCACTGTTTGTTTCTAACATAGAATCAGTTTCGCTCTAACAAAAGTAAAATATCACCATTGAGATAGTTAGATTATTAATTCCCTTTAAGTAGCGTTTTGAATACCACAATAATTGAAAAAAAAATCAACGCAAACATTGATAATCTTTACTTCATGTAACAAACTTACAAGCCAAACTGTCACAAATAACGTTTTTATTCTAATACAGTTTTCGTAATAATGACTTAGAAGTTTGATTAGACCTCAAGATATTCGGTATACACTGTAAAATGTTTAATAAGTGGACACAAACATTGAAATTGGTTTGAAAAAAATTGTCTTAATTGATTCACCAAGTGAAAATATCTGTACATAAAAACATAATTATGAAGCCATTATTTGTTTATATAAACAAATACAGCAACAGAATAAAAAAAAATTTCTTACCTACATAAATAAAAGCGAAGTACATGTAATTTTCACTTCGTCTAAAGTTTCCATGGAAATATAGGCCGAAAAAGACTAAAACTACGCTACTAAACACGTTTGTTGTATAAGCCAGCAAAGATAGCTAGGCTATTACACTTGTCAGTTTATATATATTTTTAATATTTTTTCTACATTCTTTCCAAGATAGTATCTTATAATACTCGAGACAGTAAGCCTTTTGATGGTTCTCCGAGAATAAAGAAATATGTGTTTCATACCCCACAAAGTCTTATAAACTTGAATATATTGCGTAAAGAAAAAAGAGCAAGGCCAGTGGAGGGATTATGGCCAGGGAAGGAGAACGAACGGCCAGAATTTGCATTAAAGACAGTATACTAGAGGCGGCCACACCACACACTCTGCCTCTAACAACTGGAGACGCGCACACCACAACACACCACACACATTGCTTTCATTGACTTGAGGCGCCGACACCACAGACTGCCTACAACATTTTGCGACGAGATGGACGAATTTTGAACATTTCCAACACAAATAACGTTATCTCCTCTGGTACTGTCATTGTGCCATAATTACTTAGTTTTCAAATCAAAGGAAAATGTGTGTCCGTTGATGCATTTAATGGCTGGCAGTCTGTAAATGTTATTAAGCGAGAATCCCCGACATACGTCACACATACAACTGAGCAAAAAAGATTGGTTTAGTATCAAAGGATTTTACAGTCACCTGTTAATGACATATACATGAAACATGCTTTATTATTTCTATACACAAATATGATAATACTTTCCAACGAATTTCATTTGTTTACAGTATATCTGGAATGATTCGAGCGGGGGGTATTTAAAGCCGTATATACTTGTATATATATATCTGATCATAGAGATGGTTAACATGACCATTGATCTGGATATATGTCGCTCGCTAAATGAATCGTTGGCTTACAAAACAGCAGTGTCGACCAGGAATAGGCGACTCAGCGTTTTTTTTATTTGTATGTAAACAATACAGGATGATTCAAGGGCACGCTGGGAGTACAGTACGCTGGGGACACTGCCACCCATCTCCACCACGGGTACCTTCACCAACCCCTATCGCTATCATTTCACCATCCCCTCCGCGCCATCATTGCCAACACCATTGTCACATTATCACAGTTATTGCCACATTCAAGACCACCACTAAAACTTATCATCACAGTAGTTGACACCACTATCATCACAGTTACTGCCACCACCACCACCATTCCCGCCACTTCGTGACAGGCTCATGAAGATATCTCATGGTCATCTTGTTAATGCCGGGTCAAGTGGTAAACATGTCTGGTTTAGTGTTAGTGCAAAACTTTATGACAAAATTTGCAGCACTGTGGCCCCTTGTGGCTGCCGATAGAAGAGGCTTTTTAAGGTGATCCAGTGCTGGCGAGCACGGGCAGGGTACGTCTGGAACCAGGTATCATGTCCAAAGTTACGAACATCAAGACGCTTTTGGTTTTACTCCCAGAGAGAGAGAGAGAGAGAGAGAGAGAGAGAGAGAGAGAGAGAGAGAGAGGGAGAGAGAGAGCAGCGTATTGAACAGACAATAGAAAACCTGTTGCCCTTAACTAGTTTATCTTTCTGTTGAAGGAATTGAGGATCTAAGTAATTTCTTCCTAATTAATGATTATTTAGCGATTATAAATCATCGTTTTTGTAGAAGACAAATAATGTCTTCAGATATTTAATAACCTTATTTTGAAAAGAGTTTTTGTATTCGATTGTGAAAATTTTTCTATTGTAATATTAAACCCATTTACTGTACCGGTTTGTGTCTTCTATACATGTATGTTCCATATGTGCTTTTGTAAATATGTATCATTGTATTGAAGGCACAATAAATATTAAAAAAAAAACTGGTTAACAGTTACTGTGTAATTCCATGAGAGTATGTATCGCAACGATTTAAAAATTGTTGAGCATTTTGTTTACATTTCTGCAGTTTCAGTTCCTTTAATTTTTTTCCTCGTATGACTTGTTTTTCTACCATCCTTGTTACCCATTATCTGGTCTCTCTCATACATCTTTTGGTATTACTGATACGGTGGAAATAAAACTTAATCTCGCATGTTTCCCAATAATAATGTCCCTTTAGTTTCCATAGAAAGTCGTCCAGTATTGACATGATAGATGTTTTATAGTTTATCTCAAGATGACTATGCCAAAGGACTGCTGAAGGAGCACGCTTCACCGTTTTATATGCCAAAACAACAAAAGGAGTTAGGGAAAACATCTCGGAACTTTCTATTTATTATGTGTTGAAGCATTTTACTCTCAGTAGGAAGACAGAGAACCAATCCTCCTCACTGATTCTACTTTGTCGTTTGCGCACAGATCGGATAGGACTGAAAAATTCCATCAGTAAAGCTTTACCGATTGTGTAGGGGTATGGCTATCTGAGCGCCCGAGAAGAGCTGTCGAGCAGGGAATACAATCGAAAGAATGTGGCAGAACTCCCGCCACCGTCCTAATGGTAAACATTGAAACCCGTCCAACAGTTCGGGGTATCTCATGAATACTAATGGTGCTGCTGAGTGCTTCATTTCGGATTCATTTCTGAGAGCAAATGCGTCGGCAAATAAGCACGGAGATTTGGGCAGAACCGCACGTGTTTTGGGTGATGTGATATGTCTATAAGAATGTAAATGCGCAAAGGTAAGGTGTGTGCATATATATATATATATATATATATATATATATATATATATATATATGAGAAGAATTTCCAAATAGTAAAAGAATTGTCAACATAAGTACAGAAATGATTTCTAATTGTATTCAGAAAATGAAAGGACAATACGAGGACTGCTTCCCACGTGTTGCAATAAAGCCTTTCCATTGTATTGGCAAACCTTCAAACAAAAAGGAAAAATTGCAAAATTGTCAGACAAAACTTTACGGGTTTTGCAAAGAGTTTCACTTGCACATGTTGAACGCAGATAAGCTTCCCTAAACCGTATATTAATCTTGATTGTAGTCCTTATCAAACTTGAAAAGCATCCATAGATAATCCTAAAGACTGTTTCAGTAAATAATAAAAAAAAAGACCCCGTAAAATAAGCCTTCAGATTGATGCATTATAGCATAGGAAGATCATATATATAAACTTGAAGACTGTATTGATAAAACGTACATAAACATCAGGAGAATAAACCCCTCATCCTTCTCCAGTCGGGGAAATAATTCACCCGAAACTAAATCATACTGCATTTCCAATATAGCGTAAAAAAGATCTTCCCAAATAAATTTACACGCTTCAGCAAAACGAAATATCTGTTGCAATAACCCTACCGTATTCTAATGAAACATTCCTACTGTAATTTCCATGACCTGGACTCGTCATGATACCGCAATGAATGTGAACATAACAGCCTAGCTCAACGTGGCTGGAAGGTCTGGCCTTCTCAGCCTGCTATAAAATCCGTTGAGGATTCAATCCATACTACCTAATCCAAGATTCTCTGGGGTGGGGTGATTGAATGGGTGGGAGGGGGGGGGGGGCAGCTCAGACCTCACAACCTAACCCTTGCAAGATTCCTGGAACGTCCAGGCATAACAGCCTGGCCCAAGATAATTGGAGAATCCAGGATGACATCGTAGTAGATCCAGGCTTTATATATCGTAGTAGATCCAGGCTTTATATAGCCTAGCAGATATGCCTCGAAATTTCCATACTTGTCACTTATCAAATAATTATCAACCGTTTTTATAATTCAACATGATACTGTTATGATGTTTATATCGAGGGTTCTCCAAACATAAAACATTCAACATCTGTGGGGCTTCACCGCAGCGCTCAGGAAGCCGGCCAAGTCCACCAGGCGGAACCATAAGCCATATAGTGTGGTGGTGGTGTGAGTGTCTAATGTGGGATAGAGTGTGGTACAACTGAGCAGCAAGTGTTTAGTATTTTCACTGTGGTGTTTGAATCGTGAGCATGAAGGGTTCTTGATACACTGGACTCAGTATTTGTTGTGTTGCAGAGATGATTTTATTCCAAGGGCAGGAATGTAGAGGTAAAGGTGAAGGTAAACCTTGGAATAAGGAGATGAATCACAAACCGAAGAAGGTGTTAAATCCATCTTTCATACTTTAAGATAATCCTGAAGGTCAGTGGATGGGGTTGTGTTTTACCTTCTTGTTAGAAATGAATTTTCGTTTTAGTTGCAAATGTGACTTCACAGCCAGTTGCTGTATGCATACATCATCTCTGGTTTGGTTATCTAATTTGAAAGCTGGCTAAAGTACCTCTCAAGTATATGTAATCTTGATTGGTAATTAAGTCCATTTGTCTTTGTCAGGACTAAATAAGAGTCGTAGTGTCATGGTCGCTCGCAAGAAGGAGCAAGTTGGGCATTTGCCCCCATTACATTTTACAGAAATAAGATAATTAGAGTTCGTTTTAGAATACAAAATTTCTTTCATTATTTTAATTTGTCATGTACATGATGACCAAATTACTATGTTAGAGTTTGTTTTCTAACACAGGATCTCCTATGTACTGTAATTTGTTATTCAAATGATATCTAAATTCATTTGTATGCTGATATTTGTTTTAGAATATAGAACTTTGTTTAAGTTCACTACCATAGCGTCTGCAGTCGGCATGTGTTATATTTACGTAACGTGATAATTAAATTATGGCGATGCAATAGGGTCAGAGCCACATTTAGCTATATTTGACAGCATTGTGAGAATAATAAATTTATTGTAAAATGTCTGCTTCTTTAGAATAAGTGGTACCATTGCATACGTGACAGTAGTAGAATCAGTAAATGACTGTGTGAATCGTTAGAACGCGCGTGTGAGGAATGGTTGTCTTACTCATATTAGAGAGTTATATGTGATCTGTAGCTCCGTCTAGCGTGTAGAAGTTCGACATGTTAAATAACGTTTCTCACATGATTTGACTTGTGCCGGGAAAACCCCGGCAAATTTATTGTGCACCCTATACTCATTCTGTGAGCGGTAGCGCAAAAGGATTACAGGGGTCACAAAGGGTCTTAGTCAGACCCCAGTGGGTTGATATTACATGC
>JAYMFT010071727.1:0-14561 GCA_038088735.1 Panulirus argus
GTGGGAGAGAGTCCAGGAGAGTGGGAGAGAGTCCAGGAGAGTGGGAGAGAGTCCAGGAGAGTGGGAGAGAGTCCAGGAGAGTGGGAGAGAGTCCAGGTGACTGGGAGAGAGTCCATAAGACTGTGAGAGAGTCCATGAGAATGTGAGAGAGTCCAGGAGACCTGAGAGACTCCCTGTGGCTGGAGAGAGAGGTCAGCAGTATCAAGTGACCCACAGCAAGGGGTCTACAGGAACCCAGTAGGGACTTCGGCGCCTGGGAAATACTTGAAGAAACTCCAAGGGACTTTCGGGTCCGAGTCCACTCTCCCCTGATTACCCGAGGGACCTGCGACGACCATGGTCGTAGGGTCGTGGTGAATAGAACGACAGCGGAGAGGGGAAGGGGTCGTCGGGACGGATGGTTCCTTGTGAGAGGTAGGGACTTGAAAGGTGTTGATGAAAGCATTACCAATGGCACATTTCTGTGCCCCAGGACTGTGACTGTAGAACGTACAGACACACAGACACAGACACACATAACGGACCACGAAGCCAAGACAAAGACCACCCTCGTATGTCCGTGGTATCCCATGTTCCTTAGATAACACTGACTGTCAAAATTAAAGGACATTTCTGAAAACAAGTCGAAGGTTTTGCCAGTAATAAACCACACTTCTTCTGCCATTGATTCATCCTGCTAACTTTGTCCAGTGTCTTTAGAGACGTCAGGGGCAGCTGTGTGTTTACAACAGGTGCTTTGGGGCTCTGTGTGTTTACAACAGGTGCTTTGGGGCACTGTGTGTTTACAACAGGTGCTTAGGGGCATCTGTGTGTTTACAACAGGTGCTTTGGGGCACTGTGTTTACAACAGGTGCTTAGGGGCATATGTGTGTTTGCAACAGGTGCTTTGGGGCATCTGTGTGTTTACAACAGGTGCTTTGGGGCACTGTGTGTTTACAACAGCTGCTTTGGGGCATCTGTGTGTTTACAACAGGTGCTTTTATCCTTGGGGTGACCCAGAGTGGGTGTGGGAGTTCTGTCATCAGGTCCTAGCTCGCTACCTTTGGCTGACACCCTCTCATGCACGCTCTCCTCGTCCCTCATATATCTGCCTCATAATTATAAGACCCTCATCATAAATGAATATTCCCCTTTCCCCTCCTCACTTCCTCACGCCTCATCAATGAGCGTAGAGTGTAAATTCCTCGAGTGTTTGGTAATTAGATTAAGAAGAGGAAGAGGTTTGTTTAGCCTGAAATCTCTCTTGTGTCCCCCACAACTCCTTGTGTACTGCACACTACGGTATTCCCCCTCCACAAACGCCGCCCCCCCTCTCCCTCCCTGTCCAAAGACCCTCTCCCAACTGCGCCCCCTCTCCCCCCTCCCCTCCCCTTCTATGTTGGTGGTGGTGAGGGGGGGTAGGGAGAGGGGTCTCAGCAGAACTCCTTAGCACCAACACCTCCAACAGAATCAACTAAATGGTTGGAGACTAAGAAAAGCTAAAGCTTTTTCACATTCAGGCTTGTGTGTGTGTGTGTGTGTGGTGTGTGTGTGCGTGTGTGTAGGTAGGTAGGTAGGCTGGTGCCTTGTCCCCAGGTCAACCCAGTCTCCCCCCCCCCACCCTTTGACCCCTGACCCCGTATTGACACCACAGTCTCCCGCCTGACCAAGACGATGCCTCCTTTTGCAGATGTTAAGATGAATTATGGCCCATCCAAGAATAAGTCCGGTAATTATCTTTGCCTGAGCCATACCTCATTCGGGCTTGGGTCACCTCCACACGCGGCCGGTAGGGGGGAGTTGGGGTAGGGGGACCACACACACACACACACGTACAGAGGGGCGGGTTTCCAACCCCCTCCCCCTGTGCCCTGGAAGACCTTCCGACGCACGGAGGAAAGGATATTATAAAGTTGACACTCTATAGGAAGAACCCTAAATGTAAACAGTGCTCATTATCCTTTATGATAAAGTGTAACAAAATTGATAACAGACGATGGTCAAAAGCGGTCAGCCAGCGGTTGTGGAGGTGACCCCCAGCTAGAGTGGGCGTGCCCCTCAAGGGCCCCGCCCTTATCACCACGCCTCACACCCCTTCTGCAGTCCTTATCACCCGGCCGATGCTGGGCGCTCTCGTCAAGTAGAGAGAAATCAGCCCGGAACCTACTGTAGAAAATGTGTCTTTCTGTCAAACATTATCAAGGAAAACCAATTTGTTTATGGCTTTTAAAGCGAGTTATCAACTATAGACCCTATAGTAAGAGGTCCCTCTCTGGTCCCCAGCAAATGGAGACGGTAATTTGATAATTGCATTATTACCCACGAGTGAAACAGGTCCTTTATCATGTCTGAAATGAGGGCTTGACTCACTCAGACTCGGGTGTGAGGGGTGATTGTGGGAGGGGCACGTGCATCTGTGCGCGTGTTGTTAGCTTTTTAGAGGCGGCATCTTGGTAAGCAAGTGTCCCACATACCGGGTCGGCTTTCTGTATATACAGTAGTGTCGGCTGTAAGGACCAAGAACCCTGTCTCTCCAGCCTACAGCACCAGCCATAGACCTCCAGAGACCCGTAGGGGAGAGAGGCTCTGTCGAATATATGCGGGGTGGTCAGACAGCTTTGCAAACACGGTATGAAGTAGTATTTTGCAAGGTTTCTGGTCTCCATATAACGAAAACCAAGTCGTAGATAAAGTCCTGGGTGTTAGATTAACTAACTTGATATTTATTTTTTTCTATAAAGAACCTGAAGTATAGAATCTAGGGAAGTTTTTATAGATAAATTCATGAACTATAGCATAGGAGTCTCAGGGTGTACTTAAATCAGAGGTGTCTCTGATCACGTACGTCCATTAGTGTACGTTGAAGACCTCCCCACAGGCCAACAAGACCATGTCCCCGACCTCCTGTCACTGACAGAGTGAATCTGCCGACTCTAGTAGACGTGGCATGAGACAGAGACCACAGAGGACTGTCGTTTGGACGACCTGATAAACTACGAGTCGTGGAGGAGTCCCAGTTTCATGGCGCGGGTACTTGCCCGCTCCAGAGACTTGACACCCGTGCCTGAGACTTCAAGCAACTATGACCAACTCTTCTCCCTGGGTCCGGACTTGCCCAGGGGTCATTATTACCTTCTGACTCTGAAGGCGATGACGAAGTGTCTCTGTACACACTACACTGACCAGGAAATCGAGGACGTCTGCGTAAAACAGTCGTCTCCTGATGGACGGATGGACCAAGGGCTCCGAGATTACTTTAGATTATATTTGAAATAATGTAATTCATCTGCCTTCTTATTTCAATACCGTATTTGCATAGCTGTTTGGTTGACCGTCGTGTATGTAAGCATAGGTACACCTGTTAACTGCTAGTTGAGATGATATATCAGGTTTTTTAAACATGCAATTAGATGTAAGAGGTTTTAAAAAGAGTAGAGCCATAGACCATCTTGATTTACATTCTTTTACATTTTACGAGAGGTAAATGTAAAAGCGATGTTGGTAAATGTGAGATGAGGAGGTCAATATATGTAAGGTTAGTGAGATAGTATCGTAGTGGATTAGTGGCATTCCAAGCATGCTGCCCCATTTAGTGGCAAGGGGGGGTACATAGGCCCCCCCCTCACCCATTCCCCTTACGCATGTTTACCCCTTAAGTAGCAGGGGGAGGGAAGGGGAATAGGGGGAGAGTGCCTGGGGAGGTGTCATGGCTCCGCATGTTACCCCCTACTAGTGGTAGAGGGGGAGGGGAGATGGGTACCTACGAGAGGGGAGGGGCACAAGCCTGTGGAAGTGCATAGGCTCCAGCATGTTACCCCCTCCCCCTCCCCAGTAGTGGCAGAGGTAGGGGGGGTGGTCGTTGTGCTGGTACGACCTGGGGGAGGAGGAGGGGGGAGGGGGCGGGGTCCAGCAAAAGCCTAGGAAAGTGCATAGGCCTGCCCCCCCCCTCTCCGCATGTGACACCCCCCCGAGTAGTATATAAGGGGAGGGGGAGGAAGGGGATGAGGGGGAGAGGGGGAGAGTAACACACAGGATGGCTTCCTGTAGTACACACCCCTCCCCCCCTCTCTCTCTCTTGGTACAGCCATAGATGGGGGGGGTGTGGGGGGTGAGGGAGGGGGGGTTGGTTGTCGTCTATGGTCGTCTGCTGCTGCTGTTGCTGTTGGCCAGCCGTACTAACCCGACCCACTATTCTCCCCACAGACAGCGGACTGCCAGGTAATGCAAGGCTTTCCTTCTATTATTTTTGCCTTGTCTCTCACTGGACCCGCTCTCTCGCCATTCACCTCACGCTACATCTCTCTATCTCAGGGGGGGCCTCAACCCCACCACGGGGGTATTGGGGAACCCTCATGCATTGCCCCACCCACCCCCCACCCCCCCCACCCCAGATACGAGCCACGTCTCCCCCCAATAAAAACTGGTTATAGATGCGGGCTGTAATGTCTTCCTGAGAGAGAGAGACCCCACCACAACATCTCTCTCTCTCTCTCTCTCCTCCTGACATCTTGTCTCTTGAGACACAAGTGTCACATCTCTTGTTATCTCTTACCGTGTTATGTTATCACCTGCATCTGATATATGCCCCCCCCACCCCCCTCTCTCTCTTCTCGTTATCTATTGATATCTGTCGAGGTTTTGATCCATAGATTATTTTTTGAGACGGTGTTCCCCTTCTGTGTGGTGTTTACCCAGTGATTTACGGTGTAAATATCTCCCTGTTTTTTTTTTTCTAATGTTGTTCTACCACCTGGAATGTCGTCCCCCCTCCCCCCTCTTTCCCCCTCCCCTCCTCCTCCCCCTCCTCCTCCCCCTCCTTCTCCCCCCCACCTGTGCTAACTCGTCACCCTTGCTTGTGACTCTCGGGTATCATCCACACATGTTGGTGGGGTGTGGGTAGTGGGGGGTCGTCGTCTGCACCCCACCAGGCCGCCCCCCACACCAGCCCCCCCCCGTCCTTCGGACCACAGCATTCTCAAGTCTTCCCTCCCCTCCTCCCCACACCCACCCACCCCCGTCCACACACCCCCTCCCCCCTCCTCTAGTTACCCCCTTGTCGGGGTGTTTTTTTAAGTCACCCTCTCTTCACCTCTCCCCCCCCACCACCCCTCACCCCCTCCCCAACTAAAGGACCCCATTTGTACAGTACTGTAGCCTCGTAGATGCGTAGTTCCAAATCTTTTTGAAGGAGCTGGGCAAAAAGTAGCGTTCCTTGGCGTATTACTCTTGCGTAGGTTAGGTCGAGATACGCAGCTTCCTCTCTCCCCACGTCGATTATTGGTACTTCAGAACACCCCCTTTCCCCCCTTTCCCCCACCCCACCCCCCTTTGCGTAGATCCTTCCTCCAGTGCCCCAATCCTACTAATCCTACGATTAGATGTATTCAATGTATTCACATGTGTCCTGTACCCCAGGCCCACCCCCCGCTCCCCCCCCCCCCCCCCCACCCCTTCGAGCGTTTCTGTCTACGTGCCCCGTCTCGTGTCTACGTGTCTGTCTGTCATCCTGGCCTTCTCCCCCCTCCCCCCCCACCTCTATCTACAGAGACAGGTCTGCCTGTCTCTCTTCCCTTCCCGTCCCTTCACGACAGAAACTGTCATCCCTGACCACACCCGTCTCGCATATATACACAGGAATACTGTCTACAAATACTGTCTGTTTCTGTCGCCACTCCACCACACACGTATGTGTATGTGTCTTTACGTACGTGTTCGTATATGTGTGTTGTGTATTATCCCTTGTGTATGTGTGTGTATTTTTCTCTGTATAATTTTGTTGACGGGTCAGATAATTCAGAATAATCAGTCTGTATAATTTGTAGAATCACATTTATTTTTAGGTATAAAAATACCCCAAAGTTTTACGCCTCAGGATATATAATTTGGGGTTCCTTACATTTTTTCCACACAGTTTACAAAGTATATATATTTTTTTAATGTGTTCTAGAGTCACATGACGTAATGTCAGGGCTTATCTAAGGCTTCCTAAAGAATAGTTGGACATGGGTGTGTGTGTGTGTGTGTCTGTGTGTGTGTGTAAACCAGTGCAGGTAGACTAGTCTACGGAGGATGTATACCAAAGAATCCACATAACGTTATCTACCCACATACTTATGTCTGGACTTTGGTGATGTAGTGTGATGAGTCTGAACGTTAGTTTTAGGGTCTCTACATACACACATCTCTTGTAGAACTCCACAAGTATGTGTTACAGACCCCACAGTTCCGTTGTAGAATCTCCACATACATCTGGTGTAGATCTCCACACACACACACACACACACACACACACACACACACACCTGTTGTAGACCTCCCCTCACATCTGTTGTCGACCCTCTACACACACCTGTTGTCGGACCTCCACACACACCTGTTGTAGGACCTCCACACACACCTGTTGTAGGACCTCCACACACACCTGTTGTAGGACCTCCACACACACCTGTTGTAGACAACACAGCTCTGTGTCCTCACTGTCCCACTCAGTCTCCCCACGTAGTCCACTTGCTCCCCAACCAAAGTGACCTTCTCTCTCCCCCTCGAACGCCCCGACCAGCGTTGGCCTCTGTTGTGTCTCGTATTAACGTAGCACCCCATCTTCTCCCCACCCCACCTCCTCCCCAACCCCCATGGTGTGGGTCTTTGACCCCCCCCCTCACCTCTCACCTCTCACCCCTCTGACTCCCCACATCCTGTTCACCCTATGTAGCGCCCCTCCACCTCAGACACTTTCTAGCACCCCTTTTCTCCCCTCCCACACACCTGCTCCTCTCTCCCCACTGCTCCTGTCTGTCTGTCTGCCTCACCCCAAAGTGCAGCTTCTTCCCCTCTCTCTCCCCAAAGTGGCTGTAGTGTCAAATGGGGTTGGCATATGTCACCAGCCAGCCTCGTCTCCCCCCCCCTCCCTCCCATCCTCTCCTCCTGTATGTTGCTAGTCTTGGCCACTCACACTGGCTGTCGCATTATATTCACCCCTTTTCGCCCTAGAGTAGATCTACCAGACTCACTCTCTAGTCAAACTTTTTATTTCATATATATATATATACTGTAATGGCGTAAGTCTCACAGCGGGCAATGTCGGAATGAGCCTTCTCCACACCAGTACTGCGCCACCATCTTTGCATGACACTGTCTTCATCAAATCTGCAAGTAATTCTTTTTTTTTTCCCTCACCCTTGGTGTTCATAAGGGTGTCTTAGCCTCACGTGAGGGTGAAGGAGATGACCCCTTTACGCTCTCTAGCTCCCTATTGCTGCTGATGACCAGTCGACCAACCTCTTGCTAACTTTTACTTAAAAATAACGAAATAATTCACAGGAACTCGCATCCTCTTCTGTAGATTTAAAAAAAAACACACACATACGAGAAAAGAGAAGGAGATTGTATGTAGAAACCTAAAAGCCCCTTTTGTAGAATTTTGGTCACGGTTCTGACGGCACAAGACTCCGCCAGATCGATCCCCCCACTCCTCTCTCTCTCTCTCTCTATATATATATATCTCCCTGTAGCACTTTATTAAGTAGATGCCTACAGGCGAAAAGAAAGTACTTTACGCCTGTGTAGCGGCTGTTAGGGAAGCAAGCTTCCTTGTGACTCCCTTCACTTACACGGGGTCCTAAACAGTGCATCTTCTCTACAGTATACCTGGATACAGACGACAGCTCTCACACGTCTCTATCCAGTCGACAGCTCGTGAATCTGTCGCAGGTCTGTGGCACAGTCACAGCGGAGTGGCCACAGATTCTCTGGACGACGGATGGGTACAGCCCCCGAACCACTGGTGCCCTTAACTACCGCTCTAACTACCGAACTGCCTCGTCCTCTGTGACTACCACTGTCTATATCAGTGCTCTATGCTCCTGTGACTTCTGTGTTACAAATCACTGTACTACTATGGCTTCTATGACCTATAGTTACCGCTTCTGTCACTTCTGTGTCATTGTGTTTTCGATATAACTATCTTCTGTGCCACCGTTAACTGCATAATTACAGGTAACAGTAGGATGCTATGCCACATTCATTCTGTCTCTCATTACTGTCTGTGTGATTTCAGCGTCCCTTTGTCACAGTCATAGATTATTCTGTTGCTGTACCTGCCCTGCTACGGGAATTTCCGTGCCACAAAGGCTGGGAACACTAGTTTCATTCAACTGTTAGTTCCTGCAGATAGATAGCTCTCCCTGTAAAGTGCATGGGAAATAAAAATCGGGGATAGATTTTTCTTTTTTATTTTGGGGGGGTCATTCAGTCTTGCATCATATTTCCCAGGATCATTTCAAGTATAGAAGCCTTGCATTTATGTAATAATTCAATTTTGAAACCAAAAAAGTTTATTGAGCAAGAAAAATTAAAAAAAATCCCATCAACTCTTAACTAGCCACAAACACACTGGCCTCGTATGTACAACGTGTTGGATGAACAAGATAATAGACGATATTTAACCATAATTCATAAAGCCGTGTCCATCAGGCTTGATGTGAAGCTGATTCAGTCTTTGTTCCCACCTTAAGGAGGTCAAAGATGTTGTATATCCACGACAAGGAGGCGTCAAAGAATTTACACAGTTTGGGGCGTAATACCCGATTATTTATCTTGGAAGCAAGGTTGGATGAACAGCTGGGTTGACTGTGGACCGACTACCGCAGCAACCAGGATTCGAACCCAAGCTCTCGACTCCTGGCCGTGATGTTTAAATTGACGTTTTGTTTCATTCTGGCATGAGCCTGGCCAAGCAACACATCCTGTCGCATAGGAACTTCAGTGCACGTTCGGCTACCATCACGCCCTGTTGCTCAGGAAATTCACGGCGACGTTTGGACAGCAAAAGGGAGACCCAAAGAATATATGTTTTTGCCAAGTGTATTTCTTGGTGGAGGACTCCGAAAGCGTTCCATCTCCCAGGACCTGAAGCAGCTGGTGATTACTGGGAAGGAAAGAAGAGTTTAGAGAGAGAGAGAGACGCACACACACTGTCCCAGATGGGAAAAGAAACAACGGAAAGATTGGACCACAAGATATCGATTGGTGGTCCCAATGGCTCGCGTTCAATCTAATCTTTGAGGGACTTTCTCATCTGATTGCTATTTGTCCGCCCCCCCCTCCCTTCCCTAACTCCGGATTGGAAGATTGGGTTTGTGAGGACGCGGAGTTCGACGGATTGCTTTGTCTGACGGGATTACGAGTGTTAAAAGAAGATTCGTGACCCATCGAGAGCTGTCCCTTTCCGAATTGATTCCTCGCGCTGTCACGTCTCGGCTCTGGCCACACCAGCCGCTCTCTACAAAGCACACAGACCCAGAACAGACCCCTCACAAGACCCCCCCCTCCTCTTAGTCGCCATCCAATCATTACAAACAGAGAAGACCCTACACAAATTCCTTCATACCCCCTCGACCTTCTCTACGAACACACAGACCCAGAGCAGACCCATCTTGAGACCATACCAGAGAGCCATCCCTACAAGCATAGAGACACAGAACAGACCTCACACGGACCCTCCTTTACCCCACTGTCTCACCAACGGCATCTCTTCCCATGGAGGTCTTTGGCATAGCCCAGGAGGACATGGCGGACTGCCCGGTAACCGCATGAAAGCATCGGAGGCCCTTGGGAAACGATCCTGTCAAATGAGCACAAAATACTTCCTCAAGCAAGTTGGAAAAAATACCGGATGACATTCCTGGGACTGATCAGTGTAAAATGTCTTTGTTCTTCGGATGAAAAGGAGGCGATCTCTCCTCGTCTCTCTCTCTCTATCCCTTCTTTCCTGCACAATGGAGGGGGAGGGGGACGGACTCCCTCTCTCGTGGAAATATGACAAATCGTCGGTCCGCATCGCCGGGGATGGGGGACTGGAGGGGGTTTGTGGCGCCACCACCCGCCCCCCCTAAGATGAAGATGGACACGGCGAATGGGCCGGCCGCCTGGAAGGAGGAGAAGGACCACCAGCACAGAGGCCCCCCGTCACTGACCTCCGAGACCGTGGCGGGTTGACGGGATCGATTGAAAACTCTCGCTCCGTACGTCCCGGCACTGCAGACTAAGGTGGAGGAGGGGGGGGGGAGGACGTTGGGGGACGTGACAGGCAAGGACGTGAGGGGGGGAGGGGGTGACGACGTGGCGCCACAGGGAAGGCGGTCCTCCTACGAGGTCCTGCGTCGCCCCTGGAGACGTGGGAAGGGGGGGGGGGGTAGGGTGACTCAGCAGACAACAACCACGGGTGGCGAGTGGCTAGAAAATGCTCCTTCCCCCGGGGGCATGTTCTTTGTGTTCCCCTTGGTATCCTGAGGTACCCTGAGGTGTGGCCTGGTGCCCTGAGGTCCCCTTGGGTGTTGCCTAGTACCCTGAGGTCCCCTTGGGTGTGACCTGTTACCCTGAGGTCTCCTGGGGTATTGCCAGTCCGCCAGGGGAACAACTGGAGCGTCTTTAACCCCCGGGGCTTCTCGCGTAGTCTTCCGCCTCGCCGACCACTGGGGAACAGACAGTCTCCTCCTTGCCTTCGTGAACATATCTCCTCACCTGATTCTTCATATTCCTTTATTACGAATCGAAGGAAACACGAAAAGGACTTTCCTTTAATTGACTCCCAGCCAGAGATACAGTCACTGGCCCCGCGACAGTACCGGGTAAAGGAATATTACCCAGTGGTACGCAATGTTCAAGTCAAAAAGCGGAAGTAGTGTTTTTTGGGGAAGTGGTGAAGCGTCTGGCTTGTTGTTGTTATTATTACTCTTATTATTGTTATTATTATCATTATTATCATTGTTATCATCATTATCATTATTTCACTATTATTATTATCATTATTATTATTATTATTATTAACATTGTTATTATTGAACACCAGGATCCGATCTATGGAGTTCCTAAAGCTTTGATGTTGCTCTCCGCGCCGGAGCAGGGAAATGGTGGACCCCTGTGGAGCCAGAAGGTTCCTCGTTGGTGTTGAATCGTACTCCATTCCATCCACTTTTTACTGACGATAAGACAACCTCTTGAAAGGTTCCTGATGATAAAGACGGAGTCGCTTCACGTTTCAGAAAGAGCCAAACTCACCAGTAAAGGCGAACAGAAAGAACGAAATCAAGAACCAGTAAAGAATGGAATGAAAAGCTGGTCCCCACAGAGCAGTTTCGTCTGTTCAGCTGAGCCATTCATGATGAACAGTGAACATAAACTGTCCCACTGTACATTGCTGAGATCCGTTGAAGTCGGACGAGCGAATCCGGGGCACTTACTCTCCGGGGTCTCGTGGGATCCTAGGGGAAGAACTAGAAGGATCTGTGGGTGGGTGTCTTTGGGAGACTGTGAATCCTGCTACATATCCTGTCGGCGGATGGACGCCCCAACGCATCTGCGTTGCACTCCTGCGTCTCGGCTGGGCAGACTAGGTCCCTTGGAAGCCCACGTCCTGTCGCTTCCACTATGGTCTATATATATTTTTCCCTCCCAGTAAGGAACCCGGCCACTCTCTCTCTCTCTGCCTGCTCCTCCCAAAGGCCTTTGAGTTAGGGAGAGAACTCGCGCTCTGATCTCCTCCCTCTGATGACCAGTCGAACGCTGCACCACTGCTCTTCGAATGCCAAAAGATCCTATTGGCCTTCCAAGGCTCCCAGAGTGTAAATGAGGAAGCTTAGTGTGCGCGAAAGGACTTTCTCTTGGGCCATTCCCGTTCCTCAAGCTCTTCGGGAGAACGCGAGTGGAATCTCAGTTGACATCCTTAGGTGTAAGAGGGACCATCAGAATTTTCCGAACCCTTCAACAGGTTGTGTGTTAATCCTGACGCGTCTGCAGCCCGTTGTCAACAGGTGAACGGTGCTGTTGTACGCTGTAGCTCATGTCAGGAGAGAGAGAGAGAGCGCAGACACATAATCATACCTGTTGCTGTAATGTTACCCATGATGTCACGTTACTCATCATGTCACTGGCGCGTCATATCACGCCAGAGCCCCTGTGTCATTCAGCATGTCATCCGCCATACCAGTCACTTCACTTTACCAGGCTTGTCACTACGCTACTCATTTCACTAAACTGATATCATTAGACCTGTCATGTTATCATTTCATGTCTCTTAATTCTTCATCTCTCTCCCCTGCAACACTGACCCACGAAGCATTTTATGACACCTCATTAGACTCATGTCATCCAACCCTCATGTCAATATACTCTTTATCACATCATCGGTAATGCCAGCGACGTTTCTCATGTCATTTCATCTTTTAACACAACTTGTATCGTCACATCTGTGCGTCATGGTTATGCTCATGTCCACATGCATGTCACCACGCTCACGTTACACTGATTCTTCTTTATAATCATGTTATCTCACCCTCACATCACCAAACACCTTCTCATGTTCTGAGTTCACCTCACAACCCTCCTTCACTAGCTCCTCATAGTACAGACGCCTCACGACTCATAGGTTCCAGCAGGATGGGGGGCAAACTACCCCCCAGTGTCATAATGAGAACAGAACCTCATTAAGTCAGTCGGGGACGTCATTCACCCCCCGGTACTCCTTATGAGGAAGCTGTTTACCTATGACGACGTTCGTGTAGTAGATGTGGCAAGTGTGGCGGAGTGTAGAGGCGTTGCGGACGCACATGTAGCAGATGCGTTGGGTGTGATGATGATGAACAGGTGTTCAGCAGAGGGAAGCGTCTCAACACAGGACGAACCATTACAGGAAATGAAGATTTTCTGGTCATACCGTGACTGGAGATGGTAGGCGGATGTGTCACTGTGTTTCGCTCAGATGTCACTGTGGCATATGACACCGTGAGGTACATCTTCAGTGGGAGTCCCTCGACGAAGACCACTGGGGCACCCACTAGGAAGACCACTACTTGTAACGCTTCCTACTGGGACTCCCAGTGGCCACCACTTGGAATAAGACCAGTTGTAGTGCTTATCCACTGGATTTCAAATAGCACCACTTAGAAAACCACTCATAACACTTGCCAGGGGAGACTGCCTGTTACGCCTCAGTGGGCAATCTCCAGTGGGACCACTTGAAGAGAGCCAATAAATCCTGCTTACTCCAGTGACCACTGTTGCCATGGTGCCTGTGAGCCCCACTGGCAAGAGAAACACTGACTATACGTGGGAGATAACGCGCCACTGTCTGCCCGTGAGTCCACCGCTGGCACTGACCAGCGAAGACCACTGCCTTGCGAGCAGACCATCACCACTAAAGACCCCCAGTCGGTACCGGTGCTTCAGAGGACCCTGTCGGAACCCCACGCTGCGACCGACTCCCCGTCGAGGCGCTCAAAGACGTACCTTTTCGTGCGACACAGACGCGCGCCTCTCGAGTGGCTTGCCGCTGGCGTGTCCCCGTCTGCGACAGGGGTGCGACAGCGGGGTCGGTAGAACCACCCTGTCCGTCCGTCCGTCCGTCCGTCCGTCCGTCCCACAGGGGCTTAAACGTAATTACCAGGCCTTTCCGAGCGTCGGTGTCGCTATGGTTACACATGCAACGGCTCAATACGCTCCCGCAACACCCCTCCACCTCCCCCCCTCCTCTATCCCCTCCCCCTCCCGCTCCCCCTTCCCCTCCTCCCACTCCTCACACACACACACACACACACACACACACACGGTGATGTATTGCCGGGTTTTATCTGGGGCGGCCCACCTCTGTCCTCCACATGCTGAGTTAGGGGGAGGGGGTGGGTAGGGAAGGGGTCGTGTGTTTTAGACCTATTGGGGGTCATCGTCGGGTCGTGTCTCAAGAGACAAAGGTGTCGTTGTGGACCCTGAGGGGCCGTGCCTCAGTCACAGAAGGGGGGGGGGGGGCGTAGACTCTACCGAGGAGGGGGAGGGGGAGGGAGGGTAGGAACACGACGCGCGTCGTCACGTGACACCACCGGTGGCTCGACGCTTGCCGCATCCAACCTCCTCCCCCCCACTCCCCCACCACCACCCCCACCACACCACAACCACAGACGACGTGGTTATGAGAACCACAACCATCCAGGGTTTGGTTGGTTGGGGGAGGGGGGGACGAGGGGGGGGGGCGGCATGTCACACGCCACAACCAAACCACTCATCTCCTACCACAAAGGTGTGGGGGAGGGGGGGGTTGGGGAACCACCAGACAACACCCACATGGCCAAGAGGGGTCACCTACATACCACACACCACGACACCTACCATACATAACCTACTTAGACTACCATGTGCTACCAGGACTACCATCCGAGACTACAGCACGTAGCCTGGACTCTCTCACGCCTGACCAGGGCTACTCCTTGGGGCTACCATACGCACTCGTACTACTTGGGGCAAACCACAGATAACCACAATCAAATACTACCATACGTGACCTATTCAACAACCAGTCATTCACCTGTGGCTTTCATAACATTATTCAGAACTACCAAACATGACCTTTACTGACGGTATATAATTTAACTCACCACAAATATATATTAACACTTAACGCGTTGTCTTTGAGCTGTCATACTCCCTTTAAAACCATATAAATCTTACTAAAACGTGATATATATATATATATATATATATATATATATATATATATATATATATATATATATATATATATATATTTCTTTATT
>JAYMFT010071738.1:0-14560 GCA_038088735.1 Panulirus argus
ATATATATATATATATATATATATATATATATATATATATATATATATATATATATATATATATATATATAAATGAGGATTTGAAGTTAGCATGATGGTTGAAGGCGATTTCGAGAGGACAACACTCGTGTTCACGAGTACGGGACTCTGTCGGGGTTGCAGGTATGTTAAGGATGTCGGTGTTACCCAGGTGATGTAGGAAAGGATGTAAGTTGTGCTGATTGATGGTAAAGTAGGGAAGTTTGTTAGTTATGGAAATCGGGTTTGCAGGAGTTTCTGAGAGGAGCGCGTGGGGAGGAGACTTCTGGCGACTGCGTTGACATTGAGAAGGCTGTGAGCTAGCCTCTTGTACCACCCTCTCCGTTCGACTGGCCTTGTTATATGCCATATTGACAGTCAACCTCAGTGAGTGCCCGTTGGTACGGAAGGGCTGGAGATTGGTGTATGTCCACGGTGCCAGGTGATTGTGAGAAAACTAAACCTTGGCTGGACGGCAAGACTACCGCCGCTGGTGTAGCTAAGTGCACGATATTACAACTCCGTATAGGGGAGTCGTTAGTATACTTTGTTCAAAAGAGGTACCCTGAGTGGACCAAGTCACGAGCCTCAGGTAGTCTCGTGTGGTAACCAGATTGTGAGTGGTGTGATCCGTGTGGGGAGGGGCCTTATAGGTGTTGGGAGAAAACCCAGGCAGTGCTTTAATAAGTACCTGTTGGTAGTACTAACCCATGTACTGTATGTAAATACATTTGTGAGCAGCTAAGTGTTCCTATTTGGGATTAATTTCTTTCTTTAATGTAAATATCTTCTGTGAGGAGTTAGGTGCTTTTGTTTGGAGAAAATTCTTACTGTAGGATTGGCAATAACTAAATTAAAAGTTTTGTAAACCCTACCAATTGTTTGTACAACCCAGCAGAAGATTCTCTGTATTTGAGTGCTAAAAGTGAGCCCTTAGACAGAGGAGGGGCAGCTTAAGCCCAGCTCATTACACACACACACACACACACACACATATATATATATATATATATATATATATATATATATATATATGGCAATAGACAGAGCTGTGCAGTTAGAGACTACAATATTTTTAATTTGGTTTCCCTTTAGTTTAATGTTTTGATGGTCAGATTGAGTACTGGAGGCAAATTGCTGAGGTAACGTTCCTGTGGCAGCAGGAAGCAATTGAACCTGGTGTGCGGCGACGTGTACAGTGGACTGTTGAGTCTCTGGATCAGGGAGTGTCATGAAATCAAAGAACGTTCAGGGCTAGACAAAGTCAGTCAGTCAGTCAGTTTTATCATCCTTTGGCGATATAGAAAAGGTAAAAATCACGTTACGTATGCCCAAACTAGAGTTTTAGAACATTTCTTATCTCCCACAGCTGTCTAGAACAGAGGTCGGCAACCTTTGGCACGCGTGCCAGACTTGGCACGCATAGCGCATGCCTATGGCACGCCACGTGATTTCAAGGAGCAAAGAAAAATAGTTAAGAAAATAATTACAATGGACGCTACATACTGTATAATTATGATTTCAATTTTCATAGGCTATATAGTGCTGAAAAAATAACACCTGGCACGCAAGGTAATAAAAAGAAAGGTCATCAATTATAAACTGGCACACTATGTTCAAAAGGTTGCCGACCCTTGGTCTAAAACTTTCCTTTGCGTGTATCTAAGTTACGCTGCTTTGGGAAGTCTTCTACTCCCTACGGCAGTCTGCAACTTTACGTAAACCTTACGATGATTTGGGAAGTCTTCTACACCCAAAGCTGTCTGGAACTTTACAACGGTTTCGTAAATCTTCTACCCCAACAACTCGGTTTGAGACCTTACATTATTTAAATATACTTTGCAATTATTTTGAGTCTTCTATCCCCGTAGTTTGGTTGGAGCATATTTCAATGTCACTGGTAATAACCTGAGACTCTTGAACCTATCATGTTAACAAAAATTGTATTTTGAGTGCCAAGCGTAAAAGCACATCTTTCAGAATTATGAGTGAGAATAATCATATATAATCTCCCGTCTACGCTTTAGGAAGTATTCAACAAAGGTAAACGTATTGGATCAAACCGTACCAAACATACGGGATGAAGGCGGTGATGTACTCACTGGAAGCCTTACATTCCACAAATATATTAACGAGTTACTGAAGCCCATACATATTCACTTTGCTTCTATGGATTCCTGATACACTTCCGGTGGGATCACCTCAGAAAGATAAGCCAGTCGCTGTTCGAACCACACTTGTCGAGGATTGGATGGCCGTGGTTTCGGCGCCTGGTTGTCTTTTTCATCTTCTCTCTTTAGGTATACTGTCTCCGTTATGGTCTGGGGCTCTCTTTGCAAAATTGTTTTAAGATGGAACTTTTTTTCTTCTCCATTAGTTAGATTAACTGTAGCTTCGCGTGAAAGCTAAGAACGTACCCGTCGAGAATGAACTGGGTTTCACTGCCTCCTCCCCCCACCGCCCAACTTACATACACACACACACACACACACCACCGCCATCACATCGTGAAGTAAGTTCCCTGAAGTTATCACAAGCGATATTCAGAGAAACATTCGTTTGCTTTCCGAATCTGATACATCAATGGCTGATATAATTTTGAGGACAGGCGGTCGACGCCTAGTTCACTTTACCGACAGTCTTCAGGAAGGGCACGCACATTCCTAAGATATTTCATAATTCTGCGTTCACACCTTGGGCTATACGTTTTTCTTGGTGAATTTTTTATGTGTGGCAGGTAATCAGATGTTGAATCACACACCACTGTATCATCAGCACTGATCTTTACCAATATTAAGAAAATTGAGCATGTAAAGAAAGACCAGCTCCGCGGGGAAATTACACATTAGCTCTTCCTAGCTTTAACACTAGCAGAATAACGTCTTCTTTGCAACAAATCATCCACTATAGCATTTCTAGCAATGTTAACTAGAAAATTATGACGTGCACGTTATGATCCAGCCGAAAAATCCCTATACGAAAATAAATTCATAACCGACCATCAACATGATTTTGGAAATAAAAGGTCTTTATTGAATCTGATTGAAATCTTAAGCCATCTCTGTGATACCTGATACTCCAAAATACCCTCTGATATTTATACTTGGACTTTCGTAAAGTCTTCGCTACACAACCACATAAGAAACTGCTACATAGAATTAATGCTACGGCGTAGAGGATCGACTCAGCGTAAGGATTGCGGATCGGCCCTCAGAAGTGTCGGTAAATTAAAACTCATATGGAATTCGTTGTTGGAGTCTGGCCACCAAACCTGGTCAAAGATGAAGAGAAACTTTAAACATGCAAAGATAAGCAACCAAACTAAACTCCTCACTCATGCAAATCTTATGAGGTTTAGCCTCGAAGGAATAAAATTATTTTCACTGTAAAAGCGCAGACTCCAAGGAGACTTGATAGAAGTTTTCAAAGTACGTTCTAGACAATTTCGACAGCATGTGAAATTCAATCAACTTAGAAATTTATTCATTGACCTGAAGTAACTCCATGAAGATAAAAGAAAGATGTATTAACTAAGGATTTTCTTTTTATGTAGAGTTGTTCAACATTGGAAGAAACAACCTACCGACTCGGTAAAGACAGTATATGCCTTCAAATCAAAGTATGACAAATCCTTCACTAGTGTCTACTCCGTAAACTTCATAGGTCACCACAACTCTTGTCTTTCAGAATCCAACCAGAGAGCGGACGCTATCAAACTGGTAGGAACTTTTTCCAGCCCAAACTCTCCTATAATCTCTCTCTCTCTCTCTCTCTCTCTCCATACTACAATTTTTCTTAACTTTTTTGCCGCCGGTGGGAGGGGAGGTGTCTTCTGTTTTACCAACCTGTGTCTACCTCTATTTAGAAGACGCCACTACAGATGACACCGTTATGGTTCGCCACGTAACGTGTTATCTCTCCCTATGGCGGGCAGATAGTCAACGGTGTACCTCATATACACATACCCCCTGACGGAGACACGATGACCCTCTCCATACTTGCCAGACATTATGTAAATATTATTGATGTGTTGAAGGAATATCCTAACTTCCTTAGGCTTTAGTAAGCCACTTTTGTTATATGTACCAGCGACGTTTGCCAGATGGTTCTGGCATTATTGTACAGGGGTACCTAGTGACAGCACTAGGATCCCGATTCCTCTATTAAGGAAGAAAGTATTGAAACAAAAAACTGAACATATAATCAAGCCAGTAACATGATAAGTAATACTGTCGCATACATACACACGGAATTATAACCGAAAAATTTTGTCATGTAATTACAGATTTGCACCCTATGATGCTAACAAGCAAATCGATATCACAAGGAATTCAGTGTTCATGAAATTTGCAGTGATGTTCAGTTGTAAGAGGTTTGCAGTTCTATAATCACAACTATTCATTCTGCCAACGCTTATATTGTTAATGTCTGATCGAAACAGCTTTGGAGATCTGTCTGTTTCCACTAATATTGTCATCCTTCTTAATGGAACCCTCGTGATAGCAACATCGCGGGCTAAACAACACAAAGAATGTTTGATGCACAATTTGTTGGGCGATTGAGAACAGCACTCGCTTGTACCACAGCACTTGTTTTTGGCGATAGGAGCAATTACAGGTCACACTAACACCAATATCAACTGATTACAGAAGGATGTAAGTTGAATTTCAATGAGCATAGCCAAGCGTGGTAGAGATGAACGATGTGGCACGCTGGTAGAGGAAGTAGGCAACTGTTTATGTCGTGACTTGGAGTGCAAGCCGGGTTCGGGTCGTTGTTCCGTGTGAGGCAAGCCTCAGCCATGCAGCTCTCCGAGAGGTAGTTCCCTGCACGCGAGGATCGCCTAACTAAACCCCTGAACAATTTTGCAAACTTCACTTGATTCTTGAGGAAGATTTATGGCACAATATTATCCCAAAAGTAGAAGAAACTTAATTTCTGCAAAAAATTTTTAAGATGATACCCGAATCATCCTCAAAACTATGGCGAATAAAGATATAACTGGCATCAACAAACAGATCTGAATACTAAGTATGTCTTTCCGGATCGCTGAGTGAAGCGAATATGCGAGTCATGTATCATCATATTTTCCCTCATATAAAATTAGGCTGCAAGTACTTACAACACAAGATGTTTTACAATGTCTTCAACAATACATCCAATTAAACTCGCGACCTTTAAAAACCGCGTTCTGACGGCCGCACGAGTCATGCGCGCGCCATGAGCGGGAACTTTAAATGCCCGTTGCTTCCTCACCATTTTCTGTTCTCAACAACCCTACATCTCCATTATTTTCTTACGAATTTGGATATTCTTTTCAGTTAAAAAAAAACGTATTCCTGCATCGTTTGAATCATTCTAAACATAACATTACTTTAGAGAGAATTTTCCCCAGGTCTAGATATCAAATGTCTATATATATTCAATTCATCCCTTGTGAACAGTTAGGTTTTCGCTTCCGCATTCAGGAGGGAAATATTTTAATGTTAAAATCTACACTTTTACACACAACTTGCGCCGATATCAATGCAACCTAGCCATTTATTTTTACCATTATTCTTTTAAATCTTATATTTCATTATGACTTGAAAAGAAAAAAATAAACATTCACACATATATGTATATAATCAGAAATATCTTACAAAACAACGCCTGATCGTGTGTGTGTGTGTGTGGTGTGTGTGTGTGTGTGTGTGGGTGGGTGTGTGCAGACGGAACGATCATCCAAACAGGCAGTTAACTTACCGAAATCCAGAGACACCGGTAGCAGTTAGCCAGCTGACAAAAGAACGACGATATTTCTGAACAAAAAGAAAATAAAAGAACTGATTAATGATCCTGACTGATGATTCACCGCATGAGACATTAACAATCTGTTCCATTTCAGTGCCGCTCCAGGTCCTGTTAGGTAAAGCGGCAGATATTGTCACCGATAGCTGATTTGAAGGAACGGATTATAGGGTCTGAGGGAAATTAGAAGGCTTTGTCAGAGGATTCTTTAGGATGCGATGTTCAAGAGAAGGTTTAGAAAAGAGATGAAAGGTGGAATTGTATTACATCCTTTGGCGTTTTGGCCTACTCAAGCACGTTGTCTTAAATTTGCTTGGTTTTATTTGAGTCTTAGGCTTCTCAACTGACTTGGTCATCATGATCGAAACAAAGATCTTCAACACCTTGAAGTGTTAAAAAAGACTTCTGAGACCACGCACGATCTCACTATGTATATGGCCCATAGTGTGTTAGAAGGTTGTCATATAATGCATATGATTAATGAATTGTAGGTCTTTACGAGATAATTAAAAATGATTACGAAATGATACGACTAGTCTTATCACAGTCTTCACTTCGTGATGCGTTCACGATGTATGTAGTCTCTGTATCCTTACCTCTTTCAGGTCTACGATCTCATCGCACTCGAGTTGAATCCGCCTCCCATGTGCACGAATCAAAATTTTGAACAACGATTCTTGGAAGAAAATGAAGACAATACTAACTGGTCTCTGGTACCGTTGCCTCCTGGTGATGCATTATCCTAACACCGTGGACTACTCCCAACGTTATCAGGAAAAAGGTTGACTACGAGTATTTTATTACCTAGATGCAATACTTTAACACCAGCTGCAGCCATGGACTGGCCTGATGATGAAACTGATGACCTCCCTTTGTTCGATGGCAATAAAGCCACCAATACATGAACCATGAGCCAAATTCTTTCAGTAAACAGTAAATTATGGTTTCCTCCACTGTCTTCAGTATTTACAGGTATTCTGTGCATCTATAATTGATTTTTTTTATAAAGCCAAAATTACATGTGGTATGGAAACACTCCAGTGACAAAGTTTCTGTTGAATATTGATGTAAATGCTTCTTGTATTGTATTCTACATCTACGTAAACCCTTGATCGTGAGATATATCGCAGGGCATTCAGTGATAACGTTTGTTAATACAGATGTGTGTAAGACACTACGAAGGGATAATCATTAATATCAGTAAATGTGAATGCCAATTTGTCCCAGCCAATTGCCTGATTGAAGAGTAAACTTAAAATAGTTTACTGTCAGCCAAAGCACAGTTCTATCCATACTAGAACCGTCACTCACTGGAATCTTACCAGTCAGACGTTTTGCTAGTGTGCCATCCACACACCGGGAAGCCGATGTGAAAATGCTACAGAAATTTAGATGACACGCTTCTCTAAGTGCAAGGGGAGAGACAGATAGCAGGAGACGGGTTATCCGGTGATAGTAAACCAGAGGGAATAAATCATCTCACTCTTTTCTTATAAGCTTCGTAATCCTCTTGTGTTTCCGTATGTTTACATTCTGTTATAAGAGTGTGATGTCCACACTTACAATTTATCTTTAGACTTGAGGTTCTCCATGTAAAAATAATCTTGTTAAGATATAATGCTTGTTCCTTTTGCATTTATAGATTTACAATTGTTTACCCTTCTGTTGTCAGACTCATCGAACCGCTTGACTAAGTTCGTTGTCTATACGTGCAACGTGCAGGCGCTTTGCAAGGAGAGCTACAAATAGACAAGGTCGATCGACTACCTTTATACCACTGCAATATCCAAGATCATTGTTGGTAAACCGCGTGGTGAGCTTGTAGCTCCTTACGCCTTCTTGGCTGTCGGCGGAATGACTCGAATAATAATGTCAGATTCAGATGTAAGTTCTAACTTGGTACAGAAAACGTAAGACTTATCAGAGTCACGCTATGTTTTCATGGTTCAAACTGGGGCCCACTGGGTAACAAAGACTATAACGTAGGGGAGCACCTTGATCGGATACAGTCGTTCCTTTTGCGGCCGGTGGCTATTAGAGCACGCCAGTACCTCGGTGCTTGAACTCGCATAACGACAGTCCGCCACCTTGTCAATTTAGTCAGAGATCTGAGGTGGTGATGAACTAATTCATATCTAAATCTCCTCTTTTCTTACCAACTTTATCGTTCCCCGTCTCACCCCATCCCGCTACACGTAATAAAACTTTCGCCTGTGAGTTGGAAATACCGACCGCATAAAGGCCTCTCGTACCACGCTGTGCAATATATGCCCTCGAGGTGCGCCTGGCCCGCGTGTCCAACCTATTGAGATGTGGGAAGATAAGCCGCTGCGCGTCCTTAGTCACGACCCTGCAGCAAGCCAGCCCGAGTCACCGGCCTCTTTGGTGTTGTGGCGCCTGGCTCTGGAACTCTATACATAAACGAATGAGACACAACCGCTTGTAAATCTTGCGTTTAGTGTTCCCTGGACATCGGCAGAGAGAGTGAGTCTGTCAGCCCGGGACAGTGTCGTCTGTGAGCGAACCACAGAGAATCAGTTGGTCTTGGTGTGTTAACAAAAGACTAAAGGAACAATGGTTCCCCCCCTTCGACTTTGCATTCCTCCGCTATTTCACGTCTTCTTCCCTGATCCTCCTAATTCTCCTCCTCCTCTTACCTTGCTTCTCCTGTTCTTCTTAATCTTGCCATGGTTCTCCTGTTCCTCCTCCTCTTCCTCCTCCTATTCTTTCTCAGATTCAGATCCTCCTGCTCCTTCTCCTCTTACCCCGATTCTCCTCATCCTTCTACCCTAATCCTCCTGCTGCTTCTCCTCTTACCTTGATCCTCCTGCTCCTCCTCTTCCTATCCTGACCATCCTGCTGCTGCTGCTCCTCCTCCTATCCTGATCATCCCGCTCCTCCTATTTTTAACCCTGGTCCTCCTGCTCTTGCCCCGGTCCTCCGCCTCCGTTGGTACCACTGAGACCTTCACCCCACGGACGCTGTGCTGTGGCAGTCGAGGTCGCCACTCCCCTGCCCTGCTTCCAAGGTAACGCACTCATATAATACAATAATCTGGTTTGACTTATTTCATCTTTCAATTTCATAACTTTTTTCCTCACTTTCCGTGTTTTAGTGTAAATCGGTTCTTCATTAGATGTGTGCTTGGGAGGACTGGAAGAAAACGCCTGAAGGAAAAGTAACTCAATGAGGAGTAGAATACAATGCCATTGTTATCAGGAATATGTAACTGACCTCATTCTAACCCTCATGTGCCACATGTAGTCTCATAAAACAAGACAAGACACAATGATAGAAATAATATGCAAAAAAGAAGGTGGAAAGTCAGAATAGACCAACGTGGCTGAAAAACACGGCAAAACACACGAAAAATACGGAAACAAACAAATAAACCCAATGTTTTCTTGGCCATCTCGACGACATACAATGAGAGAATGCTCTTGCAACAGGGTCAGCACAGCGGTCTGGTCCTTTAGAGTCAGTCGACTCTTGTAAAGCCTAAGTATATCTATGAGGTATTCAGCTCTGGGACAAAATGATGACCTATAAGATATTAGCTATCTGAAAAAAAGAATCAAACACCCCTTTTGTATTACATTAAAAGTTTTCTTTTTATACCATGAGAACGTTTCCTTTGGAAATTCTCGAGCGAAACCCTAATGGTAGCCAAGAACACCTGCAGTCGAGCTCAAGCCACAATTGAGTACCTGTCCTGGAGTTGTGGTTAGGTAGGAACGCTGGCGCAAGAGGAAGGTTGGCTCGGGGTCAAAAGGGCGTTGGGTTGGAGGGTGGTGAAGGGAGGCGGGAGGAACGGAGGGCTGGAAGACCACCTCCTCCACAGCAGCACAGTAACCCAAGGGCAGAGTGGGATGAGCTCAAGGGGAAGTAATCAAATACGCAGACGAAGAAAAAAAAAAAAGGCTGCAGGCTGAATTTTAAGAAGCGTAAGCAAGACGTGGAGAAGAGAAGCTGAAGGTATGCAGAAAGGTATAGAGAGCCATTAGAGGATGGGAGAATGGAGATTTATAGCATGAAAGATATATATCAAGAAAGGAAAGGTGCAGGAGAAAGATGTGACAGTGGAATATGCGACGAAGTAGGGAAGGAGTGTGAAAAGGATGTTGGAATTCATAACTAAATCAAAAAGAGAATTTCTTGCCGAAAGTTCTCCAGACTCGCTGATTATATACATCCCATCACATCCTCTTACGCTGATAGCTCTCAACTTCCCACATTGATGCTCTCAGCCTCCCATGTTGGTGGCTCACAACTTCAAACGTTGTTAGCGCTTAGTCTCATACACTTACAGCACGCAGCCTCAAACTATGGCAGTACTCGACCTCAAACGTTGGAAGTATTCAAGTCTCAAACGTTGGTATCCGTGGAACGAGCCTCAAAAACTGTTATCGCTCAGCCTTAAAACATTGGTGTCTCTGAGACTCAAGTAGCTCTCGGCCTCAAACGTTGGCAGTACTCACCCCCAAACTTTAGTAGCTTTGAACCTAAAACGTTGGTAGCTCTCAGACTCAAACGTTAGTAGCACTCACCCTCAAACGTTAATAGCTCTGAACCTCCCATAGTTACAGTTCAGCCACCTATCATCGCTTTACGATTTTTTTTACAACTTTCTCATTCATACTGGCCCCAAGTCTGACAGCTTATATAGTAAAGCCTTGAGATACAAGAAGCCTGCCATAACATCTGGAAACCTGCTGAAGTTTATCTGCATAACCCATACATAAGATTATAAATTACATTACTTTTTTTACCTTTCTTCCTCCTTTTCTCTGGATTTTTGATGGCTTGATCTAAGATAATGATTCATTAATTTCCCTCTTAATTTACTGATCAGTTTCAGAGTGTTTAAAACTCATCTCGACTAACATGCGTCTCCCTTAGTATGCCAGAGGGAGGCGACTAGTTCTCTACACATGTGATAGATATGGTTTACCATTATCATCTATCATACACACATTACATTTTGATCGTCACCAAGTTGATTTTCGGACTTTGAATAAACAGTCCACTGCTCCAGATTTCTTGCTAAAACTCATCGTGTCGACTAAGGATGATCACATGACTCTCTCTCTCTCTCTCTCTATCTCTCTTATACCACACACCACACGTTTAACCTCTACACTTCTCACATACAGCAGTGGCTTCACTACCCACACCATCACTTGACATACTCAAGTGTCACAGGCGACATGAATACGCCTGTGTCGATCGTCCGACTCAGCCCTGGAGTACATCCGGGTCCCTGTGTGTGTGTGTGTGTGTGTGTGTGTTCCTTCCCTCCTCCGCAGAGTCCAAATTTGGTGTATATCAGCCTCGTTTGTGGAGGGCAAGCCACCGCACCTCTCTCCACTTCATCATTAGTTCCCTCTTCCCTAATTTCTTCGTCGTCTTCCATACCAGCACAACCTCCTCCTCCTCTCTTCTTCTTCCTCTTCTCGGCACTTCTTTTCTTCTTCTTCTTTTGTCTCTGTCCATTCTTTTCGTTAAAACTCAGGACGCGTATACACATCTTCGCTTGCTTGCCAAATACGTGAGCTTCTCAATGCAAAGATCTCTGCCTATGCTGACGAAAATTACTCTTCCTAACCCACGATCCGTGAGAAGAAAAAGAAAAAAAGAAGCAAATATGATAGATTAAAAATGATTCAGAAAATAGCGATGGATAAAAGGAGTATGGTGCAAACATCACAAGATGGCTCTTCATTACGTTTTCTGCACAAGTCCTCGTTTTCTGTTTACATGAATATCATTTTCTCTAAGTGCTTTATGGTTCAGGTTCGGTTTTTCAGTACAGGACACAATGAAAAAAAGAATTAACGCGAAAATAGTATGACAGAAATTTAAACCATGTGAATACTGACTTCGTTCATTTACTGACATGAATCTACTTATTACAATATATATATATATATATATATATATATATATATATATATATATATATATATATATATATTCAAACGTAGTATCTATTTCGTAGCCATCAAACGGCATGACACGTCAAGACGAATTTTAAGGTTCTATAAAAGTACATCGCATGTCCATAAATCTGTTGCACGTTAGCAAAATTATATATATATATGATATAAGCAAACATGAGGAGAAAATCTGTGAATCGTGTGACTGTAAGTTAGGTTGAACATACCTTTCCAGATATTTTTCTGGAGATTCACAAGTGTATGTAGAATTTACTTTACGTACAGTCGGATACATCGATAGAAGAGTCGAATTTTTTGTTCACTTTGTTCATGATAACAAATAAAACACGTGGCATTAGCGAAGGTTTGCCACCATCAGTATCTTTAATTGATATTCATCTTCAATTACTCGCAAGTGGAGATGAACCCAACAGCGACACAGGATGATGAGAAAGTGTTTGGAGATCCACTGTCGACCGGTTCGAGTAACAGAGACACGAGCGAGTAGAACGCTCAGGTTCCATCCAGTGAAGAATATAATGGACTGGGTGCGATGCGAGCAGCATGCAAAATAAGAGAAGAGGAGAGGACACTGACCGGAGGACGCAAAAAGGAGAGAGGGAGGGTGGCGAGGGAGAGGCAGGTGCAGGTAAGAGCAGGGTGCTTCGTAAGATGGACTGGATCGGAGTTTCACCAACAAGTACTCATTGTTGATTGGACCTTCCCACAGCGTGGAGGGCTGAGGCAGCACATGGGAAACACAAACAACAGGAAAACTAATAGTCCATGACGAGGTTATCTGCCGGTTATTTGTCAGTTTTATTTGGTGTAGAAACAGGATAGTAAAAAATAGAATAATTCATTATACTACAGCACACAGATTGGGACGATATTCCTGAGGATTAAGAGAGATCAGAATGTACCTTCGTACAGATGGGGACGCTATTCCTGATGGGGGACATCAGAATGTTCCTCCATACACATGGGGACAGTATTGTTTATGAGCTGACGGAGATCAGCATGTACTTCCACAGAACGTTGTTCCTGTTGGGCTGAAGGAGATCAGAGTCTGCTTGCACACAGGCGCGGGCAGTGCTCCATGTGAGGATGAACTTACTCAGTGGTGAGGTTGTGTCAAGGTGAAAGCTGGGGAAATAACGGGAAAGAAAACATGGTTTCTCACTGCAATTTTTTTGCAAATTCGAAGATGAGGCATTGATTCCTAAGGAGATCTCTGGCTTAACTCCATTTTTTTTTTTCTTTATTTCTTTCAGTAGAATCATTATTCTGAGCTTCATTTCCCACCACTCAACTATCATCTACATCAAAAGGTTTCATTACCTGACAGTTGGAGCCTGAAGAGGCTATCTCGTGAGCTGACAGAAAAAGGGAATTGAAATCGTGACCAGAAGGCGGCGTCCTGTCTGGCTACAAGGTGCGGCTCACGGACCTGTGCTGCTAACGCGGTGGGGTGGGCCGGTGATCTTCCTGCACTCCAGAGATGATTCTGATTCTTGCCGCAAGAGCGGCTGTTTTATTGTGCACTCCTACCCATCCTGTGGACGGTGGCGCAAAGGAGTATACAAAGTGCACAGAAGGTTCAGGGACTAGATCCCTATAATTGCAGTACATTGTAGGTTACGTAGTGAGAAAGGTGTCGACATTATTTGGGCAACAATGAATTTTTCAGTAGATTAAATGGTATGTGAATTTTACATCATATGAACAACAATCATTGGATTACGTATCAACATGAATAACAAAACTACTTACAGTATGCAAAGTTATGATACTTCTCAAGTATCCAAGGCAGAACATTGTTATGGATGAAATGTTTGCACGTATCTTGTAATGTCTGGTATGAATCATTTCTGAACTCACTGATTCTACAACGTTCAGGTGCATAATGTTGCTAGTTGTGGGAATTACTTTGTTTGCGTAATTTATATTTGGTCTGATCATCATCAGCAAGAGGGGCAAACTCCCATGAATATCCATGGCCCAACCTAAGTATATATGGCTCTTCTTGCATGATACTATGGTAGTAACCTATTTGTGTTAATTTCACTTCTCAGGTTTTAAAGATTTTGTTCATATTCTTTCTGATTGATGGTTTTTATGGCTACTCGCAGGCAAACTTCATACTTCAAGGCCGAGGTTCTGGCTAGTTCACCAACTCTATCATGCATTCCGAGCCCAATATGGGATGTAACCCAGAGAAGGTGGACTCTGCGCCCAGCATGAGCAATTTTGTTGTACCTGTGTCATGCTACAGACACAAGCAGTATTACAGTCATAGTGAAGCGAAATTAACGAGAGCTGGCTGCGTTAGGTGCTTTAAAAGAGCCGATCAGGGATGATGTTACAAGAGACGTTGCTGCTGGTATATCAGGCTCAGAGATGGTTTGGAGAGTGCAGAATAGGTATGGGGATGAGGAAGGCATCCCATGGAACATGAGAAGAGAAGAACTGAATCCTAGATTATATAAAATATCGACTCTTATCTCCTCCTCACACACAGATCCCTGCGGCTCTTTCCCTGCTGGACAGTTTTCGTATCAAGACCTTCTTTCAAGGCATTCTTTCGGCGTGTCCCTTTTTAATTACTTAGGCTGAATTTCATCAGCACGCTACTAGTGACCTCAACCCCTTTCCAAAAGGCTCCTCTGACGAAACTCTTTTGTTCCTTTGCACTAATGTTATATTCTATTCGCTGAAGGGTTCTCCTTCATATCGCCGTTTTTTTTTTTTTTATGTTAGCTGAGACGGCACGGGCAGCTAAGGCCCTAATCAAGGCCATCCCATTAACGCTATAT
>JAYMFT010071749.1:0-14560 GCA_038088735.1 Panulirus argus
TGTCAATGGGCTGAACCAGGGCATATGAAGCATCTGGGGTAAACCACGGAAAGGTCTGTGGGGCCTGGATGTGGAAAAGGAGCTGTGTTTTCAGTGCATTACTCATGACAGCTAGAGACTGAGTGTGAGTGAATGTGGTCATTTCATCTGTCTCCTGGTGCTACCTCGCCGGCGCGGGGGTTGGCGATGCTATTTCCCGTGGGGCGGGGTGGTATCAGGAGTGGATGGGGGCGAGCAAGTGGAAATATGTACATGTGTATATGTGTATGTGTATGTATGTATATATGTGTGTGTGTATGTATATATGTGTATGTTGATATGTATATATATATATGTACTGTGCATATGTGTGCATGTATGTATAATATGTGTGTATATGGGGGGATGGATCTTTCTTCATCTTTTTCCTAATGCTACCTCGCTGACGCGGGAAACAACGATCAGGTACGATAAATGAATAAATAAAATATATATTCCCTAGCCTGAACAAGGTACCCATTTTATCAACCAACCCCAAGGAGTGGATGAACAGCTGGGTTGAGTGTGGACTGACTGCTGCAACCAGGATTCGAACCTATGCACTTGATCCTGGGTGGCCTGTGAATGCCTCATGGTCAGGAACATTAACTGCTACACCATGGGAGTCCATATGCAAAGAACATAGCTTCGAGAAGTACTGAAATAGCTTACCAAAAAAGATGGGCTCATATAGGATACCAAAGAGGCTGGGCTCATACAGTTTTGGTACTGACAGCCTATTTTTTTTTTTTTCTTGCCCCTCTTGCACACACTATTCCATGCATTCTTCACCCATTTCTCTCCCTCCAGTACATTTTTAGTCTGTTCTCCATATCACAGGTGGTCTTCCTCTCACACCAGCCCTTTTGATTTCACTGTCAAGCACTCTTGTTGTAAACTCCCCATCCTACATTCTTTCCACATGGCTAATCCACCTCAAAGTATTCAGTTTCACCCATTCTTCCACTCAACAATTAATTCTCTTTGTATTTCTTGCCATACCAAATCTCTCATACACCCTGTCGTTACTTACTTCTTTCCATCTAGTCATGCCACATGCTCCTCTCAAAAAAACTCATATCCACAGCCTGGATTCTTGAACTCTTTGACTCACCCTATGTCCATGTTTTGGTGCATAGGTTATAGTTAAGAGGACTGGGTTGTCCCTTAATCATCTCTTCTTCACCATACTTACACCTCTTACCTTTCATTATTCTGCAAAGAAACCCAAAAACTCTTCTACCCTGTACTGCTCTCTCTCCCTTATCTTTCCTTCCTTATCATCAGTATTTCCCATGATAGCTCCCAAATATTTAAATTGTTACCTCTTCCAATCTTTCTTCCCCTGTATCTATAACACAGTTTAGTACACATCTTTTTTCACTCTATAGGGCTCTGCAAAACCTATACTTTCACCCTATTTCTTTTCAAACACTATTACTTTACATTTACATGCATGGAAGGAGTTTTACTCTCATAAACCCCATCTCTTGAACATTCTTTACTATAAAGTTTTGTATGTTGTCTGCATTTACTATGTCTTCATTCATTTTGTTTCATTCATCCACCATTCTTATAAAAGTACTAATTCACATTTTTTAACAAGTTTCTTACTTAATTTTATGTCGTCTTCTGTTGTTCTATCCCCACATATCTCGAAGGACTGTTCGCTATTTATGTTATCAGACTGTTTTAAAAACTAAAGGTTGCAATCAGGTCAGCCCTCACTCTTCTGTCTTCCAAGTTGGGCACATTTAAGGCCTCTTGCCTTTCCCTGTAACTCAGCTCTCTTAATTCTGGTACAGTCTCATCTATATTGCTATTCTCTGGACCTACTTTGTTAGCTATATTAGGTGTAGTGACCAAACTTTCGAAACATATTCTAGTTTTGGCCTTACGTAGGATGTAAACAACTTGCTGAATATTTCCTTATCCATGAACTTGAATGCAGTTCCAACATTTGCTGGTAAACAGTTGGTCGCTTTAACTATTCTCCTAAGGTGGAATTCTGGAGGAGGTGTGATAGAGTGGATGCATTTGATATGTAATTTAGCATGGGAGCAGAAGTCTGTGCCAAAGGATAGGGTGGAAGCTGTTTTTGTTCCTTTCTTCAAAGAAGGTGCTAAAGATGTATGTAGCAAATACAGGGGAATAAGTTTGTTAAATGTGCAAGAGATGCATGTGGCATGAGTAAGGTGGGAGATGGGCAGATTAGAAAGGGTAGTTAGCTATGGGATGAAGGAGTAAAGTTGCTAGTGAAAGAGAGAAGAGAGGTATATGGGTACTGTTTACAGGGAAGGAGTGCAAATTATAAGGCGATGTATAAGAGAAAGTGGCAGGAAGTAAAGAAGAAGGTGAAGGCAATGAAAAAGAAGGCAAATGAGAGTTAGGATGAGCAAGTATTAGTGAACTTCAGGGAGAATAAGATGTTTGGGAAGGAGATTCATAGTGTGCAAAAAGCAAGAGAACAAATGGGAACATCAGTGAAGGGGGAAAATGGGGTATTGGTGACAGGTAGAGATGAAGTGAGGAGGAGATGGAATGAGAATTTTAAAAGACTGTTGAATGTGTGTAATGATAAAGTGGTAGATGTTGGGTGTTTGGCTTAGGGTGGTATATGAAATGAGAGAGTCGAGGAGAGTGGTTTGGTGAAGAAAGAAGAGTTGGTGAAAGCCTTGTGTAAGATGAAATGTAGCAAGGCAGTCAGAGTGGATAGTATTGCAGATGAATTCCTTAAGAAAGGGGATGACTTTGTTGGTGATTGCTTAGTCAGGATTTTCAGTATAAGTATGGATCATGGTGAGGTGCCTAAGGATTGGCAGAATGCATGTATAGCGCCATTGTATGAAGGCAAGAGGGATAAATGTGTGTTCAAACTACAGAGGTATAAGTTTGTTTAGTGTGACAGGTAAGTTGTGTGGTATAGTAGTCACTGAGATGATGAGGGCATACAGAACATTAGACTGGGGAGGAACAGTGATTTCTGGAGTGTATAGGACGTGTGGATCAAGTGTTTTCTTTAATGAATGTTTGAGGAATAATTAGAGAAACAGAAGGATTTGTATATGGTATTTATGGATCTGGAGAAAGCATATGATTGGGTTGATAGAGATGCCATGCTAAAGGTTAAGGAATATGTGGTGTGAGAGAAAAGCTGCTATAAGCATTATGAAGTTTTTATCAAGTGTGTAAGACATGTGTATGAGTAGGAAGAGAGAAGAGGGAATGGTTTCAAGTGAATGTTGGTCTGCTGTGGGGATTTTTGATGTCACCATGGCTGTTTAATCCTTTATGGATTAGGCCGTGAGTGAAGGAAATGTGATGGTCTTCGAGTAGGGGGAGTATGGAGTTTGTAGGGGATGAGAGGGCCTAGGAAGTGAGTAAGTTGTTTGCAGATGACACATCAATGGTGGCAGATTTGAGTGAGAAACTGCAGAAGTTAGTATCTGAAAGGAGGAAGTTGAAAGTAAATGTGAATATAAGTAACATTATTTGGTTTGTTAAGGTAGAGAGGGACAGGTTAGATTGGGGTGTGTGTGAATGGAGAAAAATTGGAGGAAGTGAGGTTTTTGTAGATATATAGGGATTGATATAGCAGCGATTGGAAACATGGAAGTGGAGGTGAGTCATACTGTAGGTGAGGGGGAGAGGATTCTGGGAACACTTAAGAATGTGAGGAATGAGAGGTCATTATATGGGAAATAATAAGGGTATGTTTGAAGGTATGATAGTTCCAACAATATCATATGGATGTGAAGCGGGGGCTGCAGATGATGTGCTGAGGAGAGTGGATGTGCTGGATGTGAAATGTTTGAGGACAATATGTGGTGTGAGGTGGTTTGATCAAGTAAGTAAGAAAAAGATAAGAAAGAGGTGTGGTAATGAAAAGGCATTGAACTGTGGAGTGGTAGAGTGGGTGAAACATAATACTTTGAGATGGTTTGGGCATGTGGAAAGAATGCAAGACAGGGAGTTTTAGGTGAGAGTGTATGATAGTATGATTAAAGGAGTTGGAGTGAAAGGCCAACTGTGACATAAGGAACTAGAGTTGAAGAGTACTAGAGAGAGAAATGGGAGAAGAATGCATAGATTGGTGTATGTGAGGGAGGCATGTAAGGACAAGGAGAAGAGGAGACTTTTTTCCGGTGGCCATCCCCTTGATGGGAGTTCCTGGAGGGAACAGGTGTTAGAGATGTAGATAGATAGATTAAACCACACTTATCGTGGAGACTGGTCTGTAGAGATGTAGATAGATGGATTAAACCACACTTATTGTGGAGACTGGTCTGTAGTTCAGTGCCTCTTCTCAGTTTCCTGTTATAAGTAGGTTTAACGTTTACCCATTTTCACTCCCCGGCACTTTGCATTTCTCTAGCAACATCTTGAACAGCATTTCAGGAGGTTCATTTAGTATACCTGCACAAATCTTCAATACATCCTCCCCATACTGTTACACTGGTGTTAGGGCTATTGTGTTTTCCACTGAGAAAACACTTTTGAAGCATTTATTCAGTTCCTCTCATATCCTTACCTCATCCTTTACAATTTTTCCCTTGTGATGCTTTAGTCTGATTTGGTACTCTTTAATTGACAGTTTACTTCAGATGAATTTATGGAGAAATTTTGGATATTCTCCTATCATGCCAGCTATATTGTTTTAGAGTTTCTGTGTTCCTGCTGTTTCCACCTATACTTGTTCTTTGCTTATTTATATCTTGCAAATGTCGGCTAGATGGAATTCTGCTTATATCCTCATCATTGCACATCTCAAAGCTACTTTGCTTTTTGTCCTCTTTTATTAAATAATTCTTACTTCTTTCTTGATATTTCTTCAGTATTGAAGACTGTAGGTACTCATGTTCCTACCCTTCTTTGTAAATTTCACAGAATCTTTCACCACAGTGCCCTAGTCCCTGGCCACTGAACTCTGTATCTCAATCTATGTTTAATAGAAATTGTTAAGGTTTGTGTAATTTCCACAATTATAACTCCTCTTCTGGTCTTGTCTCTGCTCTTTTAACTACTGACAACACAGTCAAACATAAGCATTACATGATAGCTTTCCAGTTGCTGATGAGTGGATGATTGGTACTACATACAGAATGCTACAACTAGTTAAGTTTTCAAGGTCAGGGGGCCAGAGATCAAAGACACAGTGTCTTCTGTGATAAAATGCTGCTGTGTGCTTATTATATGATGATTCATGAGTAGATGACTGAGTATGGAGCAGACTTGTACCACAAATGCCACATACTGAGTTGTTCACCTCCCTAAGTTTTCATGGTAGGATGGATGTCAGAGGTCAGGATCATTAAGTCTGTTGCACTAAAATGCTGCTAATTACTTGTGTGCATGATATTTCTTGACTGAAGGATTGAATAAGGAGAAAACTTTTACCACAGAGACTGCGTACAAAATCTTACACATCTTCAAGCTTTAGGGGTTGTTAATTTTCTGGAATGGGTGGTCAGACTCAAGGGAACAGGGTCATTTGTATTACAATGCTGCTAAATATCTGTGTGATTACCTGTTTATGATTCCCTGTTTGAATTTTGATATACATGATATCTTATGACTGTATCATTGGATATGTACTGAACCCCATACCACAGATAGTGCATACAAAGTTCTTCTTTTGTTGAAATATTTAAGTTTTTAAATAAGAGGTCAAAGCCATAAGGTATTGTGTATTTAGTAGACAGAGTCTGAAGAATAGCTGATTGGATGTGTATCCTACTTAGTACACAATTTCTGAAGACAACTGAATTGATGTTAACAAAAATAAAGTTGCAGATACTGCATAGAAAGTTCTACATCATCTTAAGTTTTGGATGCTTAGGTCAAGTCAAGATCACCAAGCACTATAATGTGCACTAATTTGTTGCTAAATATGTATATATGTAAAGTCTGATTTTAATACTCAAAAATTAATTGTTAGTGGTTCTGAAAATGATAATGGAAATACTGTTATTGAAAAATCTACAGCTAGAACAGGTGTTCATACTAATAAGCATGCCATTACTTCCTCAGGTAGTATTGATCATGTATCAGGTACACAGAATCATCCATTACCTCATGAAAGTTTTCATCAAAAGACCAGGCAAGAACAAGCTAGAAATACTCCTGTGACACAGAGTTCAGACATGGTTATGAACACCGACACCAGTCCATCTTCTGCAGCAGTGTACTTAATATCGGCTGTAAAAGCTGCATTAGGATCTCAGGTATTTCTGAATTGTTCTTTGTAGTTAATACTTGGTCACATGGATAAGTGTGCCACACCTACTCCTCCTACTCATTCAGCACCTTATGAGTCCATCACAAAGGAAGTATATTATTTTTTTTGTACATTCGTATACTTTTTAATACCATTCTATCAGTTTATAAAAGATAATTTTTTGTGCTTGAAATCATTTTATCATAATCTTAAACTGCTATGATGATCTGAGAAAACAGGACTGTAAACTGCTGGTGGAATTAAGTTAGAAATAAGCATATTGTAAGTGTTTGGTGTATGGACAGATATTTTATTCTTCCTACAAATTTTTTTGTATCTTAATTTTATTATTGAAATGTACAGATATTTTTGAGTACATAACATTTGTCAAAACATATATACTAGTGATATCAGTTTTTGTATGTTGCATAGTTCGCTTTAGTTATTGAAATACTTTAACACCCTCGTGCGCATGATGTGATGTGTGTAGGAGAAAAGCTACTATAAGCGGTGAGAAGTTTTTATCAAGACAAGATGCATGTGCAAATAGGTAGAGAGGAGTGCAAATGATTCCAGGTGAAGATGGTTCAGTGGCAGGGGTGTGTTTCACCACCATGGCTATTTAATTTGTTTATGGATGAGGTGGTAAGGGAATTCAAGTGTCTTGGGGAGAGGGGCGTGTATGTGGTATACAGGGGTTAGAGGGGCTTGGCAAGTGAGTAAGCTATTGTTAACTGATGACACTGCACTGGTGGCAGCTTCAAGTGAGAAACTGCAGAAGTAGATGTCTGAGTTTGGAAGAGTGTGTGAAAGGAGGAAGCTGAGAGTAAATGTGAATAAAAGAAAGGTTATTAGATTTAGCACTGCATAGGGACAGGGTAGTTTGGGTGAATTTGAATGGAGAAAATTTGGAACCATGGAAGTAGAAGTGAGTCATGGGGTGGATAAGGGGAATGAAGGTTCTGGGAGCGCTGAGAAAAGTGAGGAAAGAAGATTCATTATCTGGTAGGGCAGAAATGGGTGTGTTTGAAGGTATAGTAGTCTCAGTGATGTATGGATATGAGGCAGGGGATATAGATGAGAATGTGTACCGAACAGTGAATATAATGGAGATGAAATGTTTGAAGACAATATGTGGTGTGAGGTGATGTCCTTGAATAAGTAATTAGAAATAAAGAGGGAGGTGTGGTAATAAGAAAGTAAGAAGAATCTAGTTGAAAGAGCTCATGAGAGTGTGCTAAAATGGTTTGGAGACTTAAGGAGGGACTGACAGAGGATACATGAGTCAGAAGTGAAGTGAATAAGGAGAATGGGGAGACCCAGTTGGGCATGGAATGATGAAGTGAAAAAGATTTTGAGTGCTTAGGGCCTTAACACACTGGAGGGTAAAAGGCGTGCATGGCATAGAGTGAACTGAAGTGATTTAGTTTACAGGTGGGTGACATGCTGTCAGTATACTGAACTAGGGCACATGAAGCAGCCAAGGAGAACCATGGAAAGGTCTGTAGGGATTGGTTATGAAAAGGGGATTAGGAAATGGATGCAAGTAAATGAGCCCTTTCTTCATCTGTTCATGGTGCTACCTTTCTAACATGGGAAATGGGAAACAGGTATGAAAGATAAAAGAAAGATCAAACACTATTTTGTATAATGGTATGCTACATGGTGATGGATTTTTTCTCCTAGATTTACTTACAGCCAGATCATACATGCTAGCAAAATTCTAAAACCACCATGACATACCAAGACAGTTATGCTAACCTGTGAAATATTAGAAAAAATGAAAAATAAATAAAAGTGATTGGAGAAACTAAAGAGAGTGAAAAATTTTTTGAAAAACTTCTTGGTGCTCCAGTTTTTTGAAAATATATCAGCTGTATCACTACTCATATCCAGTTTCTAATTGAACCAATATAAAACATTAAAAATATCTGCTTTTGATTTTCTTATATAACGCTTACTGTCCTTCTTCAGTTTTTTGTTAGTGAAAACACAAGTTGCATGTATTGAAAACTAGAAGTACGAGTTTACATTGTAATTTTCCTCTGGTTCTGTGTGAAAGAGAAACCAGTTTAAGAAGGGTGTAGTTGTTTCATACAAAAGAATTAATCAGTTGCTGAAAAATATCTGCAAAAATAAAAATCATTCATTCCACACTTTATGTGAGATCACTAAGTGATTTCTTTGTTATGCAAGGAACTTACTTATGCCAGTCTTTCATTATATGCAGTCATAATTCACTACTATGCAGATGTTTGCAGTAGAAAATGTGCCAAAACTTCTGTGAGGGTTGGCAGGTGAAGTAAGTGTGGGTCCTGGGTGAAGTGTGCCACATTTATGCCAGCAGGTCAGTCTCAAAGTTACCACCATTTTGTGCAGATTTGTGCTACTTGAGTGATTTGGGTATACCTGCCATTGTGATTCTCCTATAACCTGCTGTTTTTGTTTTACTATGGCATCCAAATGTCCAGCAATATCTTCTCCTACCCCAGAGCCAGTAGTTGAATGGAAGAGAACCTCTCCAACCATAGAAATGAAGCTAGAAATTGTATGATGTGTTGATGCTGGCAAGGGAGCGTCATTGTGGTAAAAAGTGCTCCAAAACTAAATTGAAGGTTGGTAGGTGAAGTAAATGTGGGTCCTAGATGGAGTGCACTACGTTCCTGCTGAAGGGTCAGTCTCACAGTTACCACCATTGTGCATGGATTTGTTCTACCAGTACGATTTGGGTATACCTGCTATTGTAATTTTCCTGCAATCCACTGTGTTTGTGTTTTTTGATATGTCATCCAAACATCCAGCAGCATCTAATTCTACCTTTTGGCATCCAAATGTTCAGCAACATGTTCTACCCCAGAACCAGTAGTTAAATGGTAAGAACCACCATGACCTTAGAAGTGAAGCAAGAAATTTTATGATGCACTGATACTGGTGTAGGAGCATCAGCACTTGGGCATGCTTACAACCTTTGGGCATGCTTACAACCTAGGTGAATCTACAATCCACAACATGAAGAAAGCCAAGAAAATTTCAAGCACTGGTGTCCACTCTACTCCACTGTCTGCCAAAGTAACCACATGGGTTGTAAATCCATGTATGGAAAAAATGCTCTTGTTATATATCAAGCTTGAGATGAAGAAGAGAAGCAGCTGAGTAACCTTTAGAATGGTCTAAAACTCTGAAGATTTGTGAGCATTTATGTAGAAAAAAACTCTGAAGATTTGTGAGCATTTATGTAGAAAAAACAATGTAGCTGAGCCAGAGCCATTTCAGACGAGTAGAGGGTGACTAGATAAGTTTATTCCATGTCAGAGGCTATATAAGATGATGCTAATGAGAGAAGCTGTGAATCTGCCAGTGCTGACCATGAAATTGCTGTACACATCCCATTTTTCTCTATGTTTATTGGTTTATTATATGTGATTTCTCTTTTTGTAAGATTTTCACAGAACATAACCCCTATAACCCCTGCCTAAAGTGAGGGATGGATTGTAGTGCGTGACTTGTGTACCAGAAGGTAACAATAAACCCCATACATGAGAGAAGTAATATTATTTGTTAGTTAGTGCGTAATGGTGTTAATGTAAGTATTGATAAAGGATTGAGTATTTTGTATGGAAAAGAAGGATTAAACAAAATCTTATCATCCATTTCGTAGCATACACATATCTCTAAAATTGCCTTGTGATACAAATAAGCTTTAGATGAACATAATTTTCATATACAGTTCCTGCCTTGTTAGTAATATTTTAATGATATAATGTTATTTTATCAATTTTAATACCATTCAAAGGGCTGAATTTCTGTCTGTTTTTCCAGGTTCATCATTTATTGTATCAAAGAGTGGGGAAGGAAAATTCTTAGGTATATACATCTAGTATCAGCTCTGTGTTGCCCCATTATATGTTTTGCTGATACATTCCTACTTCTCTGGTAAAGTGGAATAATGTAGATGCATTAGTGGGATCACCCAGGAAAATACTAATTCACTAGCAACAGGAAGCATTCCCCTAGCCAGTCATTATGTCTTATTGTGCCATACTTGTTACAGCTGTTTAAGTTGTAACATAATTTGGTTATATGTGGGAAAGTCCCCAATAAGTGATACTTGTGGTTCAGACTTAAAGAAATGTGTGGAAAGTGGTAGTTTGTAATAGAAATTAGATGTTTTGAGGTTCTTTAATGCTGGGATTGCCAAAGTGCTTGGCTTGCTCATTACATCATTGATAATGTTTAGTGAAAATGTACAGAAAATTATAGTTTGCTCAGTGTGATGCACTCAACTGCTACAGAGATAATTCATAGCAGAGGTAGAGCTATGAAGAATATGGAAACACTATTAAGTGCTTGGAGTGAAGCTCAAAATGAACATGGCATTCCAGCAAGCAGATTGGTTATTCAGGAGGAATCTAAAAGTTAGAAGATATGATGAAAGAACATGGCAAGAATTCAGGAGATGGCTCTATTTTGGCTAATCATGGATGACTTGGATTGTTTGAGAAGCATAGTTTATACCATAGTATCTAAGTGAGTGGTGAAGCTGTTTGTGCAGATACAGAAGTGGAAATGACTCCCTAACTGTGTTAAAGGCCATTATTGAAGAAACAAGCTTCTCACCTTAACAGTTGTTTACTGTAGATTAGAGAGAGCTGTACTGGAACCATATGCCTCGTAGAACATTCATTTCCAGGGAAGAGAAGGTTGCTTGGATTTAAATCATCTTAAGATCACCTGACTCTTCCACTTGGTGGGATACTGTAGGAGGGGTGAGGCTGTATCCCCCTGCTGGTGTATCACTCTGAGACACTGAGGGATATGAAGGTCTGTTATAAACATTTTTTTGTTTGGTGCTTGAACATCAAGGCCTGGATAACATTGGAAAATTTTCAGGGATGTTTTAATTCCTATATCAGCCCTGATATGAAGGATTATTTTCCTTATTGTTGATAGTGCCCAGATCATCCTGTCAACTTGCATGACTTATCTAAACACATTTGAGTTTTTGCTGTCAACTTATATGACCAAGTTGTTGCAACCAATAAATGAAGGACTTATGAGGACATAGATGGCTTTTTTGCATACATGTGTCACACATTTCACTTTTAAATGAAAAAAGTTGAGGATGGTAAGCCTGCGATACAAGAGTTTTGGTGTGGTTGTCACATCATTGATGACACTGGTAATTCTTGGCAGGAAGTTGTGTCAGCAATATGAATGGTGTGTGGTGAGAATCTGGCCCTAATGTGTTGCAGAATTCCAGGGATTTGAAGTGACAGGTCCAGAGATACAACAAGATGTGTTGAGGTTGACCAAACAACTTGGACTGGATAACACAGAAGAGGACATGATTATGTTGTTTGAGTCCCATGAAGAGGACATATAAAAGAGGATCTAGTGCAGCTTGAACAACAGTGAGCTTAGGAAAAGGGTCATTAAAGTAACAACTTCCAAGAATGCTAACTGTGAATAAATTTTCTCAGGCTTTCAGTCATCTGGACACAGCAGTTACAGTTTTAAGAGAAAATGATCTAAACAGAGGATGCTGCTGTGCAGTTAACAGATTGTTAAACTTTGGCATAATCACTTATACAGAACTGTACAAGCCAAAAAAGAAGAAAGTTATTCAGTTGTCATTGGACAAATTTTTCATACATTCGTCTTTAGATGAAGAACTGGGCAAGCCTAGCCCTTTTTCTGCATAACTCTCCTTTTTCCTCTTTATCCCAGTGAGACACATATGCAATCCTCTTTGGTAATACTTTGACCTGTATTGTTTATTTAAACATATGAAATATTAATGTAACATATATTTCTTGGAACTTTTATTTAATATTTTAGTAAGGAAATTATGACCAGAAATGTCCTTTAGGAACATAACTCGTCTTTATTCAGTTAGCTTGTGTGATAACATTGGTTATGCATTAGAATTCAAGCAGATGACATATGTTGTGTAAAAGAAGAAACTTGTTTAAAGTATCCCATTGATTGTTTGGTTTGTTTTTAGGGGATTTTATGGGGAAATCATCAGGGTATTATGGTTTTCCATGGTCTTGTGCTTAAAGACAGTGCAGATGAGTTGAGAACAATTGAATGATACTGGCCAAAGTTTGAGATTGCACCATGTAGGGATTGCATATGGTATTCATGCATTTTATTTGTACAATACTGTATATATGTCATTGTTATATTTTTGTAGTTACTTTTGTTGGAACCTTATGAAAAACAGCCACTTAACACTAAGAATACTGTGACTATTAGGAAATGTCAGTTAAGAAAAATATATGCCAGATAATCCTTGAAATCACACTGTAATCTTGGAGTATTTGTTCATGATGAGACTAAATAAATAATGGTGACATGCCGCTTTTGAATGCAGGTGTTACATAGTAATGTCATAAATATTGTAACATTCACCCAAGTTTATGAATGGCTCTCAAATCCACACAGTCTTGAAAATCAGGTTCTTTGGTTTGAGGAAGTAAAGTCTTTGGTACTGCTGTGTATTTGCATTTGGTTGTTTTAAGGATCTTCAATTGCAGTATTTTCCATAGGGAGTCTTGCATCCTGTCCCCTTCAGTCCAGCCCTTCAGTTACCCCTTGCACCATATTTGGAAAAAGGATGCACTTGTGAAGGAACATGCCAGTAAGTACCTTCTTTTGGTCCCTCACAAAAAATGTATTTAAAACTTGATTGAAAGAATTTCTGTATCTTGATTGAGGAATAATTATTACATGCTATTCAGACTTTCTGCCCAAGGGTAGCGGAATAGTAAGTATACCCCATGGAAATAGAAATCCCTCCCCTTCACTAGTGTGCAGATATGGGACAGGGAACCTGAGCCTAAGAATTGCAATATGCGTGCATACTCGTGATCTTTCATGTTTAAATGGGACTGGAAAATGATATAACATAACCAGCCTTTGTTTGTGTATCACTGCTTAAGTTATATTTGCTTATGCAGGATCTTTCAGTTCATATGATCTTATTGATGTGCTTATACATCTTAGCATAATCCTTACATCTGGATACAACAGTCTAATCACTGTAATATTTTCATTGTCTTTACACCTTCTTTGCATAGTGGTACACTAAAAACATTTATCCATTATTTTTGTTTGTCCTCATTCCAGTCATTGGTTCATACATCTTCAGTGCACTGAATAATGTATTATACTTGATTGCTGTTTTTCGTGTTAATGAGGACGTGCCAGGAAACAGATGAAGAAAGACCCATCCACTCTTATACACACAAATATACATACATGTATATATACATACATGTACATATATATGTACATATACATGCATATACATATACACATATACACATGTAAGTATTTATACTTGTTCACCATTGTCCTTTCCCAGTGCCAGCCTGCCCCACACGAAACAGCATTGCTACCCTCTGTGACAGCGAGGAAGTGCCAAGAAACAAACGAAAAAAGGCAACATCTGCTCACACTCATTCTCTACCTGTCATGTGTAATGCACCAGAACCACAGCTCCCTATCCACTTCCAGGCCCTACAAATCATTCCATGGTTTACCCCAGACATTTCACATGCCCTGGTTCAGTACATTGACAGCATGTTGACCTCAGTATACCACATCTTCCAATTCACTCTGTTCCGTGCATGCCTTTCAACCTACTGCATGTTCAAGCCGTGATTGCTCAAAATCTTTTTCACTCCATCCTTCCACCTCCAATTTGGTCTCCTGCTTCTCCTTGTTCCCTCCACCTCTGATACATATATCCTTTTTTGTCAACCCTTCCTCACTCATTCTCACCATATGTCCAAACCATTTGAACACATCCCTTTTCTGCTCTCTCGACCACATTCTTTTTATTACCACACATCTTTCTTACCCTTTCATTACTTATTCGATCAAACCAACTCAGACCACATAAATGGTCTTCAAACTTTCATTTCCAAACTTGACCCCCTTGCTCTACGCTGCAATGTTGGTTCACTTGCCCTTTTCTCTAGGTATTACTTTGGCTTTTGCTTCCGAGAGCTGGCTGCATGTGTGCCCCCACCACCAGCTAGACCATGGAATACTCGGCAAACTGCCACATCACATGATTATTGTGTGGCCATCAGCAACTCAAGGGTGTGCCGTTTTTATAACTGCTTCTTTCCCTACACTTCGAAACTCTGGAACTGTCTACTTTTTCATGTCTTTCCCAATAACTATGACCTGGCTCGTTTCAAGAGACATGTTTTTCACTTTCTCAGAAGTTTGTAGCTACTTTCCCTGTCTGTTTTTCCCCCTTTCTCAACTCTATCTATATTTCAATTAGGGCCCGGCCTTGATGTGGACTTT
>JAYMFT010071760.1:0-14560 GCA_038088735.1 Panulirus argus
ATTAAAGTAAATGTAGGTATATATATATATATATATATATATATATATATATATATATATATATATATATTAAGAGAGAAAGGTGAGAAAGGTTTGATCTGAGGCCACGTTCTCAAAATGTAATTTTTTTTTTATGTGTATTGTCACCTTTCTCGTCATCATACCCCAGGGTTGTACCATCATGCTCATAGGTCGTATCGCTGTCCTCAAAGGTCGTACCGTCGTGCTGAAAGGTCGTACCGTTGTGCTCAAATGTCTTACCGTTGTGTTCAAAGGTCGTACCATTATGCTCAAAGGTCGTACCGTTGTGCTCAAAGGTCATACCGACGTGCTCAAAGGTAGTACCGTTGTGCTCAAAGGTCGTACCGTCGTGTTCAAAGGTCGTACCATCGTGCTCAAAAGTCGTACCGTCGTGCTCAAAGGTCGTAGCGTCATGCTCAAAGGCCGCGCCGTCTTGCTCGAGGTCTGAAATCCAACAACATGCACACATATGATTGCTCTCTAAGTATGGCTTTGCTCATTTATCCTTGAAACTGGAAAGAGATGAAATTCCAGTTTTCGTTTTCCCGCGATTCTGGACTGAAAGAAACGAGCAAGGATCTTCCTTTGGCTTCATCCAAAGCCTGGACTCTGGGAGACGAACGATTCTATCGTTATCCCCAACGTGACTCCAGGTCGTTTGCTTTGTAGGCTTATTTTGTGTTGATGATTGGTTAAAGATCGTGTGTGAAAATTGGCTACAAAGGAATCTAGTGTTGGATTTCCAGTGATTGCTGGAATAACAGATGCCAGAGTGTTGGTTGGTACGGCTTGGCGGCCACATCCCTTGTCGTTCCTGTGTGTGATGTTGTGAGTGTTGCGGTACATTATGGTGGGCCGGTGTTTCTGCAGTCAGCTGAAATGTGATGACCGAGAGGTGTTGCTGACAGGCTATTGAACACTACACACCCACCTTCCATGTCCTGACGTGGTGTATGAGTTGCATGTGCTGGAGGGTGTAGGAGGGTTGGATGAAGTGCTGGGTGAGGGGTATTAAAACTGTATCTGAATTAGCCTGAAGTTCAGACGTAGGACGGCAGCATCTGAAGGGAATTATTGCGTTCTCTGCAGTCGTCGAGGGTCACTGCCGGCTGTGACAGTGGCTGTCGAGTGTAGTAATTGACCTACAGTGGTACCTTCAGCGAGACTACTTATATCTAACACCTTCTTGGGATGTTCCCTCAGAGTTCCGAAATCATTTCTGGTTCATAATATTATACAATAAAATTGCTGGTACGCGTACTGAAGACATGTCTGACCTGACCCTTGCCTTCACCTACAATGGAGGAGGAATGTGTCCATACTCTGACTCTATTTCATTACTTGCAACGAAATAACGGTGGGTTGGAAGGACGCCTGTTATATTAGCACAGCATCAGATGGCAATTCCACGGTACTTTACGCTTTGACTTTAGGACACCGCGAGGTGTCTCGAGGTGCTGGACCCTGAGTGGGGGAAACACGTAGCGAACGACCAGCGTTCCCCTGTGTAGCAGATCCGTAAGTCATGTGCCACGAGCGACGGTCGTGATGGGGAAACGTGGCTCTTCGATGCTCACCAGTTTGTATATAGTTCCAGGCTCAGAGCCGGAGGGTAAATTCTGCAGTACACTCACGTAATACAATGATCCCCACACTTGGCGGCTTAACTTGAAGGGGACGGACTTTGTCTTTCGTTCTAAAGGAAGATGATGGTGACATAAGGCAGTATGGGGATCACGCTACATGCGCTGAATATGCACCATTTGATGCCACAAGCACATCTAACCGAGACATCACTTCTATAAAACTTGTAAAGAGACCAAATGATCCAACGTAGACAGTTACAGAAGTTTTAAGTAGACTTCATCTATACTGATTTCGATCAAGACTGAGAGAGCTGTTGAATACATTTGCTTAATGTAAATCGTACTCAAAAACGCTGACGGACATTTCGCAGTGTTGTTGTGGCTACAGATAAACGTATTCATTGCTAACGTAAAAAACGAAGAGATTGTTGCTAAAGTCCAGTCGGGCGTCCAGTACTGTACTGTCCAACTGATCGTAGTTCCTTTCCACCAAGTAACTTCTGCAGAGGGCGCTCATGCGGCGCTGGACTTTACTATTGTGAAAACGGTGACTTTTGTCCGATGTGGTCGAATCCCCGTGACGATATGTTTATTTCCAGCGCTTCCCTTTTGTCGAGGAGACTCACCTGAGGTACATGGAATACCAATATCACACAGGGGTGTCATCAGTGATTCAGGCATCCACCATTTGAGTTAATGATAATGATAGCTAACGGTTTATTGAATTAACAGCTGCAAAAGACTAAAAAACATAATAAAAACACGGACACCATAGAAAACGGGGCTGTAAAAGGGAGGGAGTTGTTGTTTAAACAGACGGTCTGTGCACAGACCTTGGAATGACAGTCTGCTAATTATGGTTTGGTTGGGGGCTGTGGATGGGACTGTCTGTCACCACCCACACCAGCGGGCCCATCCTCAGACGCATCTCCCTCACCACAGCAAACACCTGGGCCGTCCATCTGGCCCCAGGCCTTCCGCACACGTGGTCTGGAAGGACACCCTGGAGCTGTGTGTACACTACATACACCGCCCTCAAATCTCGAGTGGAGCACAGATAGAGCTGGGGTGCTCTCCGGCACCGCTTTCAGAGGAAGTTAGATGTAATGTGCCCCTGAATCTCTTGAACACGACGATACATCTCTTAAGTACAATGTTACGACCCTTGAATACGACGATACGACCCTTTAGTATGACGGGATGACTCGTGAGCACGATGGTACGCTCCTTCATGATGAGGGCCTGGCCTTAACAATTATCCTAATGACGACAGCAAAGGCCAGGCCAATCATTCGTTTGGGCCGTAATGTTCTGCTAGAGGGTTGCAACAGCTTGCTCCAGGGTGGTACCGTCGTGATCAAGAATTCCACATTCGTGTCCAAAGGTCGTGCTGTCGTGTTCAAGGGGTGTAAGGTCGTGCTCAAGGGTCGTACCGTCGTGCTCAAGGGGTGGAGTCTGTTATTCAGACGATTAGCACCAACAGCCTACAAAGGCCAGCATGTGTGGTCGTGGGATACCGTCAGTAAGAGTTATTGTTCGGTATAAGAATGCTATTATTCTGTTCATTATCATGAATGAACGTGTGGACTCCGTATTCTGTTCACTGTTGTCGAAAATGAACGCATGGTCTCTTCATTGTGTTCACTGTTGTTAATAATGAACGTTTAGCCTCTAATGTGTTCCCTGTTGTACATGATGAACATATGGACTCTGTATTCTGTTCATTGTTCTGAATGAACATGTGGACTATGCCCCTCTTATCTTTTGCCCATCCACCATCTCTATGAATCACGACACTTCAACATCATCTCTTTCCGTCCTCACTGTGTTCAAACCGTCCGTACTTGAGGCACCTCTCGCGAAGAAGAACTTTGCCTTCGAAGTCTGCCCTCTAGTGAGGGTTGTACCACTCCAGTCCTCCAGCCGTGCTCCTCACACACAGCACCTCAAACATCAACCATCAGAAGGTCTCTTACAAATTCATAGTACGCCCAGAAGAGGCCGTCTGTTCGACAGTGGTCCGTACCAGGCAAAGACATGGCGAATCTTAAAAGAAGAATATTCGTATCAATCTGTCCGTCTTTCCTCGCTCACTGTCCAGACGCATAAATCTTTCGTCTTCCATCCATATGAAATATTTTTGACAGAAAGCATTCTGAATCCTGTCCACCTCGTAACGCTTAGTAAGAAGCATCGACCTTTTAAGCTGCATTTGTGTTCACGTCACGCTGTTTTCCATGGATGCCAAACGCTTGTTCGGTGGTGTGGTGGGTTCCTTGTTCATGTTAGCGTGTGACAGTTTTCCTCACACCACTCTGCGCCCGGCTGCAACCCTCTCGTCCTCTCTCATCGTCTGTCCTCATCACCACGCAGCCCATTTTCCCTCGTCAAATTCCATAACATCCAGTGCTCCAACAAAGTACGGCATCCATGTCATCATAGTGTGAGCTGACGTACTCATTATCCCTCTAGTTTTACACAAAATAATCTTTCAAGAGACATGTTTTTCACTTTCTCAAAAATTCGTAAATACTTTCTCTGTCTTTTTTCCCCCGTTTCTCAATTCTCTCTATATTTCAATTAGGACCCGGCCTTACTGTGGACTTTTGTCCGTGACTGGAGCCTTCAACATAAATGAAAAAAAAAAAGAGAAAATCTAACATTTCTGCGCCTCAGATTAGAATGATCCTCACTTATCCGTCCAACTCAGTTTCCTCATCACCTGCTCTTTAGCCCGGCAGTGGCTGGTATGGCTTACGCCCTGTATCTGTTATACTTGGTGACACCCCCCCCCACCCCCTCCCTTACTCGAGGTGGAAATGTACTAGGCGGCCGCGACAAAGCTACCTCCTCTAACCACTCAGCCATAGCCTCCGCCGGCCGGCCGTGCCTGGTGGCGCGCTGGTTACAGAAGCCTTTCCTATTGCCGAGTCCATTAAGCTTCCCTCTCTCGCGATGTGCTGGTGTGGCCGTCTCGCTCCTCGGCTGCCTCGTCTATCCTTACTTCCCCCTCTTCCCGTTCTTACTTACCTTTTTCCTTACAGGCAGCCATCCATTGTCCTCTCACCGTTAACTAGAGTGTTTCACTAGCAGCTGATTCCGTTCTTTTAACCGCTTCCGTCCGTCCGCCTGTCTCCCCAACACTCCCGCTCTCAAGAAATATACGTCTCGACCCGCTGACATTGGTCACGCGATCCCAGGACGTGAAAGACCCTCAGAACGGCGTCTGATGGCCCTGGAAGCCTCCTTGAAAGCTACAACCCTGGAAAAGAGAGAAAAAAAAGGTGGAACTGAACTCGACTTACGATATCCAGACCAGGGCAAAAATACTCGCGGAATAATGGAAAAAGATCTTGAAAATCTACTTGAATACGGAACTCCATTAGAAGTCTTTGAAAAGCTGCAGCCAGGGAAATTGTTCTGTAATTTTACCTGTGTGTGCGTATGTGTGTGTGTGTGTTGACGGTGAAAGAGAGGCTGGAGCTGAGTGCATGTCGGGCACATGACTGAAATGTGCAGGGTGGGGGAAACGCCATTGAGTGTGTGAATGGACTTTATTGAGTGTGTTAAAGGGACATCACTGAGTGCATGAGTGGAGACCGCTGAGTGTGTGTGATGACACCACTAGATGTGTGCGTTTGTGGGGGCGGGAAGGCCAATGGATGTGTGAGGGGACACCACTACTTGTGTGAGGGGACACCACTACTTGTGTGAGGGAGCACCACTACCTCTGTGAGGGGACACCACTACTTGTGTGAGAGGACACCACTAGTTTTGTGAGGGGACACCACTACCTCTATGAAGGGACATCACTACCTCTGTGAGAGGACAATACTTCCTGTGTAAGGAAACACCAGACAATGTGCACTGGACGCGACTAGATTTGTGAGGGGTCGCCAGATAGTGTGTGACAGGAAACCAGTATTTCTTGGAGGGGACAGAAGAGGGTGTGTGAGAGGAGTCGAGAGAGTGTGTGAAGAGACATCAGGAAGTGTGAGGGGACAACACACTGTGTGAGAGGACACCATCGGCTAGGTGAGGGGACAACACACTGTGTGTGAATGACGAGTGTGTTGTGGGGACAAGTGACTGTGTGGCGGAGACATCACCTAGTGTGTGCAGAAGGTGGACGTGAGTGTGTGGTGGGGAGGGAGGTGAGTGTGTGGAGGGTGGCGTATCAAGGTCTTCCCTTACCTTCCCAAAGAGCCAGGACAACCAAGTCCAGCAAGACGCACCAAGAGGTGGAACACCACGAGTGTACAGCTCCCTCCCCGCACAGTTCACAGCAACACTCCACTGTTACCTTCACTGCACCTCACCTGGATGCCTTAACTACAGTGAACACCAGCGTTTCTCTCCCCTTGGGCTAAGGCTGGGAAGGGCGTTATGACCTCACACAGCACAGTCGCCCTGTAGCTTCAAATGTTTTCTTATTGTAGATATATTCCTTTTTTCGTGTTCAATATATTTCTCTAGATTTTGATTTATTCTTTCTGTAGCGTTCCAACTCTTCTTTCTGTGTATGTAACTTCGATATTCTACTCACTTTGATGCTCTCTGTATTCGATGAGATGAGTCGACTATGCTACAAGAGGACTGGGGATTCTCATCCCAAGAATACTGAAGAATGAATCTGATTTGATTGCCTTTAAGGAAACTCCTTCCCGCATGACAAGGTAACGTGTAGGTTTCCCTAATCTTCCTTGGGTGTGGGTGGCACAGTGGCGCGGCATCTAGGATGGAGCGAACAGTAAGGGAGGGTGTTTCAACTCCCTTTATTGTCAGGCCAAGAGGAGGATTTCTTTAACACTCCTTTTAACGTTAGGATGGATTTCTCACAGTATGCGTTACCGGGGTGGGCGGTATGATAATACGGGAAAGATATGTGCATGAACTCCATTCATGTTCCCTTGAGTACGACGGTACGACCTTTGAATACGACAGTACGACCCTTTAATACGACGGTACAGCCCTTGAGACGACGGTACGACCCTTGAGCACGACGATACGACCCTTGAGCTCGAAAGTATGGCTCGAATACGACAATGCGACCCTTGAGTACGACTCAGAGTCCTTGAAGACGACGGTACGAGCCTTGGATGTGATGGCGTGGGCCTTTGACCTGACCCTATGGAGTCATGTCAGACGTCAAGCCGTCTTACCCAGGAGTCGTTCTGTCTTGCTCAAGATATTAACGTTGATTGGAATAAAGAAGATCAAATAGCAAAGTTTCAACCTGTCGACCCATGACAGTCGCATGGCTACCAATCTGGTCCCACACACACACTCACACACACACACACACACACACACACAGTATATTGTCTTTTCCGATTTTCTTGTACGTTGAGTTTTCAGGAGAGCGATCCCAGAGTAATTGTTCTTTCACAGTAAATTGCAGTCTTCGATTTTGTTGTCAAACGGGAGAATAGTATTAGCATATCTGAGAAAATGGCGCAGTCGCTGTGTTAAAGACCTTTGGAGGGGCGCAAGAGGGTACAGAATACTGAAGACGTTACTTGACCCCCCTCGAGAAATATTGTTTCAGATCAGGGAATGAATTTCAGGCCGTGTGGCGATGTTTTTCAGATCATAACTCATTGATAAAGGGAAGACGCGCTCCCATAATTCATCAGCGCTCGGGGGCCCCACCGGCGGAGTCTGGACAAGGTGGAGAAGCTTGGACCATCGCTAACAGCTCCCTGGAAGAACTCTCACTCCTGTCATGGAGTGTTTTTGCGGTCCACTGACTCCGCTGATAGCCATGATTGATGGGCCACCGCCTCGCGCTCTCATATTTTTCCCCTGTGTTGGGCGAAGGTGGCGACGCCGGGGACGACGACTACCACCACCCTCTCTTCTGACAACCTTTAAACTACTGATGACCTGCGAGGATGCAGACACACCTGACCGTGTCCCCCGCACGCGAGTGTCTTGGATCTGAGTGGTTCATACTCACGAGGGAAGCTCGGGGTGTTACCTCTACGCTCTCTACTGTCTTTATACCCTCACCTGTCACTCTCACTGTGAGGATTCGTGGTACCTCATATTCCTCATGTGTATGACTCGCAACGTTCCTGTCATTCACACACCTGCGTCTTGTGTTGCACTTCGTGACCTTCTCCTCTTCCCTTAGATCACTCTTCCTTCACACCTTCACTCCTCCTCCTCTTCCTCCTCCTCCTCCTTCTCCTCACAAAACACCTTCCTCATGCAAGCCTCCCTCACATGGTTGTCCTCCAACCTTCCACATTATCGACTGCAGACCCCCTCCTCCTTCCCTCCCCCTTCCTCCCTTTCCCATTGTACAGCCATGGCGGACCTCGGCCAGGAGAGTGACTCCACTTCATTGCAAGAGTGAAAATTTTTCCCAAATGCGAAAGTAATTTCGGTGTGTGTGTGTGTGTGTGTGTGTGTGAGTGAGTGTGTGTGTGTGTGTGTTTGTGTGTGTGTGTGTGAGTGAGTGTGTGTGTGAGTGTTTGTGTGTGGTGTGTGGTGTGTGTGGAGGTAATGGACGATACCCCAGGCACCTCTTCTCCGGCGCCCTGCATCACTCTATGATTCTCGCTTCACCTCTGGATAGGGTTTTTGCTTCGCAGTAATAATGTAACAGCAGATATGAGGAGGCGGCCGAGCGAGCCCCAGAAAAACGAGTGCGTTGTCTGAGGGAGAGAGTGAGGGAGGAGTGGAGGGAGGGAGTCACGCTGCACAGGTTCCTCCCGCATGGTGTCCTCCTGGGCTGCCTTTTATGATCACTTTCAACATATCATCGCGTGTTTTCTCCATCAAATGCAGCTTCCCTCCCTCCGCATGCGGTTCTCTCCGACACAGCTTTTGGATCTGTAAGTGCGTGATTATCCTAGTCATTTGGCCTTAGGAGGTGTGTTTAACTGCTCGTTCCCAGAACTGCGCAACGCTATAAGGCGAAGGGCGCCTTGATGTGTCGCTATGCAGGGGGTGCTGAGTAACCAGTCGTCCCTCTTGTTCGACAGATAAGCCGGGAATATCATTTAATCTGTGAGAGACTTGGGTAGTGAGCGGTCGGCCGATGACGTTCGGTGGTCTGTATTATTTCTGGTACGGTTCGCTATGAAAGGGTTGTGCCGGGCAGGCTCATCCCGTGAGCGGTAGTGCGCAAGGTTTGCGGAGGTGGCAAAGGGTCTGTCTTCGTCAGACCCCGTTTGCCAGACGATCACTACATTAACTGTTGCAAAGTTGGTTCATTACGCACAGCAAGTTTCCTGACTAGACGCAGAGAGCGGATACAATAGTGGGATTCCACGCGTCCTGTTATTAATATAATAATGGTGAGGTGTTGTCCTGTTTCGTGCAGGGTGTGTTTAGACGTATTCCTTACCACGGGATTATGTTGGTCATGTTGCTTGCCATTGCTCGACCCCTGGAGAAACTGGTCGCACTGTTCGCCTCACTAGTCATCTGCAGGATTTGGTCACGCTGTTCGCCTTGTTGGTCACGGTAGGACATGGGGTCACTCTGCTGGTCACCCTAGACCTTCTCAGAACATTGTTTCACTGGAGGTCTCGATGGCCGCTGCAGAAGTTGACCACACGGTCCCACACTCCTCCTCCTCCTCCTCCTCCTCCTCCTCTCGCGAGCCACTGCAGGACCTGGCTTGACTGCGGCGCCCGCTGGCCACTAAAGATACAATTTGGTTATGAGGCCCGTGTGGCTGGTCACTGCAGCAGACTGTGGTCACACCACTTCGTGTGGCGGGTTACTGCAGACCGTGGTCACACTGTAGATCTAGCTGGTCACTTCACTCTAGGATCACGCTGTTCCTCGTGCTGCTGGTGACCGGGACCGCACGGGTCCCCATGGCCAGCGCCCCTGTGATGGAACTTCACCATCCTCGGTGACCATCGCTGCTGCGGTCATTCATACGCGTTACCGCTGCTGACGCCGTTATCACCATCGTCACTTTCGTCAGCCCCATCGTTTTCATCATAATCGTCCTTAGTTCCCGTGTAAGGATCATCATCATCATCATCACCATCATTAACATGATGGTCACCATCAGTAACATCAGCGGGATCACCAGGGTCTTGGTCTGGCACCACCAGCACCCGCCTGAGGCACCTCAGGGCCTGGTGCCACAAGAAGCCCTTCTGGCACCCATTGTCCCCCCTCCCCCCCTTCCCCGGTGTCTGACGACACACTTGCTTCCCATCATCACTACCTCTTCATCCCATCATGCTCTCCCCTCCTCCCCATCACCTCTCTCTCTCCACACTACATCTTCTTCCTCCCCATCGCGTCTCTCCCCATCCCCATCGACCCCTGTTTCCGTCCCATCACCCCTCCCTTCCTTGCCACCATCCCACTCTCCTCTCCTCCCCATCACCATCTCTCTTACCTCTTCCTCTCTCAGTCCCCCTTTTCCTCCCCATCAACCACTTCACCCCTTTTCCCCCTTCCCACCTCTCCCTCCTTTCCTTCCCAAAACCCCCTATGCCACCCTTCACCATCCCTTCTCCCTTCGAGTCATTTCCTTTCCTTCTCTCTTACCCTATCTCTCCCTTCCAACACTCCGTTTCTCTCCCCATCACCCTGTCTCTCCCTCCCTTCCCATCGCCCAGTCCCATCCTCCCCTTCACCCGCCGCTGCTCTGCTGCAAGATACCGGCCATCTTGACCCCTCACCTGGGCATCACTCACTCCCAAGATTTCTTCAACTCCCTCGACCCCCCAGTTTTTCCCCAGCTATCATGCGTCATTCCTCCCTGCCCTCATCACTCTCCCCCAGCAGATCTCTCTCTCTCTCTCTCTCTCTCTCTCTCTCTCTCTCTCTCTCTCTCTCTCTCTCGTGCCTTTCTCTCTCTCTCAACACCATCCTCGTATCAGAGATGATCCTGCCCAACAGACTAAACTGGGCATGAAATTGGAAACGTTGTGTCTGTGCCGAAGTCTCCCGGGACCCGTTTACCCGATTTCTGTCGCTGCTCCAGTTTGCATTATCGCATTTTTTTTTTTCTTTTTTTTACCATTAAACTAGTTTGATTAAGTATTTCAAACCTCATACCAGTCTGACTAGCTTGTGTAGTCATAAAGTATGTAGAGTGATTATCAAGGTAGTTTGAATCGCTAGTATGATGCTCACATCATACTAGTTTGTCGAGTGTGTCAGGTAATATGACACCTGGAGCTGATCGTGAAGGTGTCTAATTGGTTTAAGAAGCTGTCGACAGGACCAGTGAATATTGACTGCCCATATGAAAAGTCACTTTTTCATTGTTTATTTCGAAGGCTCCAGGTACGCACGAAAGTATTCGTGGAGGCCAAACTTGAAATATAAAGAAAGCCAAAGAATTAGAGACGTAAGGAGATGAGAGTGAGTTAAGAGGAATATTAAATCTGAGAATTTTGGAGAAAATGGAAAACCTATTACTTTAAAACCAGGCAATCTTTCGCTATCAGGCAGTTTAGAGTTCCTAAAGCTTGGGGATGTAGGAAAAGAGACAGAAATCACAAAGGCTCACTCTCGAGTTGCCACCGGCCTCATAGTAATCATGCGAGACAATGGATGGTCGAGTATTACATGATATAGCGGTTGGTGGGGGCACACAAGCAGCTAGTTCTTGGATGCAGGAAGCAGAGCTATGTCTATAAGAGAAGGAAAGATAAGCAGCTCTGAGGTGTAGGATAAGAGGGAACGAGTTTTGGGGTCAGACGGGGAATTGTGATACATAGGTCAGAATGCCTTTGACTCCAGTATGTTAAGTAATTACAGATGGAATCTCTCCTCACGGTAAATCAGTCCTTTATATAATCCTAGCAACCGTCCTCCACAGTGTTTTCGACATCTGAGCAGGACTCCCAGTTCCTTAGAGACAGACTTAGCTATTTGTGTAACGTAGGATTTCGAAGTAAGATTAGATATTACGGTTACGGTGTTTAGTGGTGGACTTACAAAGCCATTTAAAGAAGTGGTAGAGTGCTGGGAGGTTGTGGAAAGATGAATGGGGTAAAAAAATTTTAGGCCTTTGAGACGCTGATATTAATTACTTTGCGTCTGTTTCGTTTGGAATTGCTGGCCAGATCTGAGTTTGTAGAGGTCGTTGTGACGAGAAGAGACGTAGATCGAGCAAGAGAAGATAAAACGGAATTGACGGAAGTGGAGGTGTGTAGTGTTGAGTCGTCAGCGTATGAGTGCATCTGTTAATGTTATTGATCATGGGCTGCATTGTGAGATTTCTTAATTCGCGGACGATACTAAGTCGAGGAAATAAATTCACGAACGCCTGCAGCTTCAAACTGACAGAGACAAACTGTTGGACTGGGCTAACAGGAGGCAAACGAATTTTGATCCTGACATGTGCAAAGTTTTACATATCGGTAGCAAATATGAAAAAGTAAGCCACAGTATGAATTCTGTTTAGCTTCAAGAGGTAAATGAGATAAAGAACTTGGTGTGTAAGTGGCTCTGGTGACCTAAAGCCAAGTGAACAGTACGCAGAGGCAGTAGCAATTTATCCTCACTCTCTTCAAGTCACTGGTGTGTCCCCATCTTGAATACTGTGTTCAGCTTTGGTCACCCTTCTTAGAAAGCAATTAGAAGAGAATGGCTCTAGAGAGGACAGAGGCGAGTTACTTAGATTATTCCCGTCCTGAAAAACAAATCCCATGAGAGCCGAATAAACGAATTAGATTTATTCAGCTTAGAAAAGAGTGGGTTAAAAGGTGACCTAATACAGGTATTCAATTTCATTAAAGACTTCGTTAATCTCGAACCAACGAGCTACTTTAGAATAGATTCGTCTGGTACCATTCGCAGTAACTTGGCAAAGATCTTACTTCGAATAAGGCGAAGGACGTTTTCTTCAACAGGAGTAGTTGGGAGCAGTGCCTTAGACAAGTTGAAGCATAGACCTGATAGACATTTCGCTTCAAATCCACAACTTACATTATTTGCACCTCCTTACTGTACGGTAAGACTGCAGGTCATCCTCAATAAAGAATCAGTCTTTCTACTCCTGCCACATTAATCCATGAGTTTTGGTTCTCTTCCACTATCACAAACATCTCCTTTAGGATCCAGTGGTTTGTTGCCACTTGAATTCAGTTGTATCAAGTTAACTGCTGAGGAAAGGAGGAGGGAGACCATAGGAGACCGACGTGAAGCATGAGGGATCACCTGTGTTGATAAGGAAAGAGTGAGAGGTCGATCCTTAAACAGTTACAGAGATGGGGGACCACACCAGTGTGATGACTCCCTCCTCGGACAATACAAGTAGATCAATACAAGTAGATAATTTCAAAACTACCGACCTGATAGGAAGCTGGATGTAAGAGAACTGATTAAGGAAGGAGATCCATAAGAGAGAGGGAAATCAGATCCCAGTGTTATACCTTGTCATGTTTTTTTCTTTTTTTCTTACGTATGTAACCTTCAACATAGGATTCTCCAAAATCATTCTTAATAGATGACTGGATATTAGCAACATTAGAGAGGGTAACACTGTTGGGTCTTGCCTTGCACTTGCCTTGCTCATGATTCCCGACAGCTGACATTCAAGACTTAAGGAATTGGGAGTTGAGAAAATAACAGAAGCCAAAGCAAATGGACAGTGGTTGGAGGGGTTGGAGCTGTCACCTGCCTAGGCTTAGGTTGTACCAAATTATATGACCGATAGTGAACAGTTCTGGATTTTAAGCGGAGGCGTTACAGACGAGCAAGCACTGGAGCAAGTTAAGAAGCACATTGCTTCAACGTACAAGGGTAAATGCCATCTGGTTCATACACCGTTCTTGTGTCTCAAGAGAGGAGTGCTCTTTGAACTTTGCGAGAAGAGGTTACAAGAATAGCGAGAGAGGCGCCGGGGGATGAGGGGACTTCTGTCAGTCACTCACGGTGAAGTGTGATGAGAAAAGAGAGAGTCATAGTGAGATGGTGTGTCATTAGGAGAGACAGTTACATTATATGATCCTCGGAACAGAAAACAAAGGAAAAGTAATATCTACAGCAAGACGTTTGAGATACTTTTAATCATAGACAAGAAAAAACATCTGTTGAAGAAATGCCAGTTCACACTTCCTTCGTAATAAAGAAACGTTTTGCTTCACGAATAACATATTTCCTGGAAGCTGAATGCGAATTGAAGAGAGGAGAGTTTTTCCAGTTCCGATATATCGTGATCCTTGCCCAGATGGCAGCAGGAAAGGAATGGTTGGCCCCGTGGATTGGTCGAGGACATTGTCCTAGAGGGGAAGTGGTTCCATGCTTTCATCTCCACAACAATAACCTCTGCGTCACGGTCAGCAGAGACAGAGGCATCACCAGAGGAAAGGCAGTAATATTACCAAGGAAAATATGAAAAAGAAATTCATTAGTTATTCCAGTCGGTAACATTAAAGTGACAGTATTGGCATTTGAGGGGGTGGCCTCAGGGAAAGGTGGAATGAGCAAGGAGAGATGCGGAAGAATGTTGTCAGAGGAACCCACCGAGAGGGAGATTGTGTAGCGGTGACGCCAAGGACCAGAGGTGAGCATCGGATCCGAAGTGTCCGGAGAATGGTCGTTTTGGTCTGGGATATGGGTACGATGTGGTGATGATGTGCTCCAGATCACTGAAAACGGAAAAACTTCAGGATGTCATTTCCCGCACACACACACACACACACACACACACCACACACACACACACACACCACACACACACACACACCATCTATGAGAGAGGGTCATACGCGTTCCTTGTGGAACTGGAGAGGTTGCCATAGCTACATGGCGAGAGGTGGGGAGGCTTCTAAGAAACGGCTTCATTAATACATACCACTCTTACCCTCCCGGTCCCTTAGCCCAGGTGAGCTCTCAAGAATAAAAAGGGAGAGAGAGAGTATGTCTGTGTGCACAGCCATTCATATCCACCTCGAGTAATTTTCTTTTTTCATGAGTTGATGCACGCCATTATCCTCCAGCTTCCCTCTGCTTACAAT
>JAYMFT010071771.1:0-14559 GCA_038088735.1 Panulirus argus
AATGCCATATACAATTCCATCTGTTTTTCTGAGTATTTCTCAGATACATTCTTCAAAGCAAACACCTGATCCACACAATTGACTTACTTCCTAGGCCCTCTCATCCCTAACAGACTGTATACTCGCCCCTCTCTCCATAACTCTTGCATTTACCTCCCTAACCACCCCATCCACAAAGAAATTAAACAACCATGAGGACATCGCACACCCTTGCCTTAGACCGACCTTCACTGGGAACCAATCACTCTCTTCTTATCCTACTCGTACACATGCTTTACACCCTTGATAAAAACTTCTCAGTGCTTGCAGCAGTTTACCTCCCACACCATATATCCTTAAGACCTTCCACAAAGCCGATCTATCAACCCTATCATATGCCTTCTGTAGATCCATTAATGCCATATACAATTCCATCTGTTTTTCTGAGTATTTCTCAGATACATTCTTCAAAGCAAACACCTGATCCACACATCCTCTACCACTTCTAGAGCCACACTGCTTCTCCCCAATCTGATGCTCTGTCCATGCCTTCACCCTTTCAAGCAGTACCCTCAAATAGGGTTTTCCAGAAATGCTTAACAAACTTATACCTCTGTCGTCTGAACACTCACCTATATCCTCTTTGCCTTTTTAAGTGGGACTATACATACATTTCGCCAATCCTCAGGCAATTTACCATGACTTATACATACACTGAATATTCTAACCAACTAATCAACAACATAGTCACCTCTTTTCTTAATAAATTCAACTGCAATACCATCCAATCATGCCGCCTTGCCGGATTTCATCTTCCGCAAGGCTTCCACCACCTCCTCTCTCTCCACCACACCACTCTCCCTGACTCTCTCACGTCGCACAACACCCCGACCAATACACCCTACATTGCCTCTCTATCATGAAACACATTCAACAATGCTTCAAATTACTCATTCCATCTCCTCCGCACTCCATCTCTACATGTTATCACTTCCCCCTTCTCCCCTTTCGCCGATGTTTCCATTTGTTCTCTTGTCTTACGCACATTATCTAACTCCTTCCAAAATATCTTTTTATTCTCCCTAAAGTTTAATGATACTCTCCCCTCCCCCCCAATTTTCATTTGCTCTTTTTTTCAACCTTTGCACCTTCCTCTTAACCTATTGCCGCTTCCACTTATGCATCTCCCAGTCTTTTGCACTCCTTCTTTGTATCGTTCAAACGCCTCTTTTTTTCTCTTTCACTAAAAACCATGCCTTTTCATCTACCACTCACTACCCTTCCTAATCTGCCCACCTCCCACCTTTCTCATGCCACATGCATCTCTTGCACATACCATCACTAATTTCCTAAATACATTCCATTCCTCATGCATTCCCCTCACTTCACTTGCTTTCACATTTTGCCATTCTACATTCAATCTCTTTTGATATTTCTTCACACATTTCTCCTTTCGAAGCTCACTTACTCTCACCGCTCTCTTCTCCCCGACGTTATCTATTCTGTTTTGAAAACCTCTATAAATCTTCTCCTTCGCCTCCACATCTGCCACATTACTCACTTTTGCATTTAAATCACCTATCACTAATATCCGGTCTCGTGCACCAGAACTGCTGACACACTCATTCAGCTGCTCCCAAAACACTTACATCTCAAGATCTTTCTTCTCATGACCAGGTGCATCAGCACCAATGATTACCTATCTTTACACATACACTTTCAGTTTTACCCACTTTAATCTAGAATTTACTTCCTTACACTCTGTCACACACAACATAACTCCTGCTTCAGGAGCAGCGCTACCCCTTCCTCAAGACGTTTCCAAACCATTCTTCCCCTTTACCCTTGAGCTTTGTTTCGCTCAGAGACAGAACATCCAGGTTTCTTTCCTCAAACATACTACCTATCTCTCCTTTCTTCTTATCTTGGTTACACCCACACACATTTGGACACCCCAGGCAGAGCCTTTGAGGAGCATGAGGACTCCCTGTCTAGCTCATTCTTCTGTTTCCTCTTTTAGAAATTGAAAGACAAGGTTTCCAGCCCTGTGCTTCCACCCCCTTTAGTCGCCTTCTAAGACATGTGGGAATACGGAGGTAGAATTCTTTCTTCGCTACCTCAGGGATATTGAATACATACAAGAGAATTATAGAGAAAATATTTAGTTGAATGAAAGCCAAAGCAGTAATATAGATCAATGATAAAAGTGCGAGAAATTTAAGCTCTGGAATGTAGACAACGGATGACAGGAAACAAAAAGTGAAGAAAACAAATCGGCAATAATAGAGTGAAATGTGTGTGAGCATAATTACCCCAGAATGTGTATGAAAGCAGTCCTTTTTCTGAAACCTGTGATACAAGATGATGTCATAATATAGAAATATGTGAATATACTTATCCAGAAATATGCTCTGAATATGACAAAACAAATATTTTTAACTTGCGCTGGACACGTGGAATACGTGATTTTCTAGTGGGCAAGGAGGATTTTAGTCCAGTCCCACTGTAGGGTAGGCTGTTATGTAATCTTGTGGACCTTGAGTCAACAAAAGCTTTTCATCTCAGACCATCCAATAGTCCATAGGACCCTCTGTTAAATCTTTTTGACCTAATAGGCTAGGGAAAGCCTGCACCTGCACAAGTTGTAGGTAGCATCAAATCAGTATCTTTAACACGTACTGGACACACAAAATTGATAATAATTTATGCATGGGCAAGGAGGATTTGAATGTAATCCTATTGTGCGAGAGGTTGGTATGCTATCTATTGAACCAAAAGGCAACAAAAGCTTTCCATATCAGACCAACCAAAGGTCCAGGAGATCCCCCATTACATCTCGTGACCTGAAAGGTTAGGGAAAGCCCTCGCCCATATTGGTTGTACAGTGTCCGCAAAAAACCTTGTCTGCTTTCCCACACATTTTCAAAGGCAATTTCAACTTACATTACGTTATAGTACTTTGTCATTGCTCCTTTAGCCATGATTACCATCTGCAGACATCTGGATGTGGAATTGGCAAGGTTCCTTAAGTATTCTAGGTCCGTGTTTTTGGATCCATAGGGTTTTGATCTCCTGAATGAGATGAGGCAATGATTAGGTATTGCAGGAAGCAACCACTTGATCATGCATTCTGAGCTCTCAGTGCATCTAGAAATCTCACTGTATCCTAAGTGTGACCAGAAATCTCTCTGCACTTTAAGTTTCATGCTCCCAGATGGGAATTTGGGATTTCTCCTCAAAAAGGCAAGAGCCAGCCATCTTCAGCATGTTGGAAGAAAAACGTAGCCTAGAAGCAAAAGTCCTCTGAAATGAAGCAGCAGACAGTAAGAGTGTAGAAAGAACATCCTTCCCTCAAGATAGCTTAAGCACACTGAGTCTGGTTGCTGGTGCTGGCATCTTTAGAAATGCTTATCTCAGCTACCAGATGTATGATGATTTCACCAGGGGAGAGTATCTTATGCTTGTACCTACAACAAACCTTAGCTGTGTATTGCCTCTGAAAATATATGGGTGGTATACATTGTTTTTTTGCGAACTCCATAGGTAGCATTAGTTCAGTCCTCCAGCACTAGAGTGTATATATATCTTTAACATGAACTAGGCTTTCCCTAGCACCTAATGGACCATCGGTTAGTACTGCATTATTCATTGTGTTAGTACTGCACCTAATGAAGTAAATCCAGCAATACCATTTAAGAATTCCTATAAATAGTTCTTTCTCAGAATATGCTTCTCTCTCTGTCTCTCTCCTTCCATAATTTTTGACTTAATTAACCTTACCTAGCCTATCACCAACCAAAGTTTTAGTTTGGGTAAACTGTACCTGTAGGGTTTTATTCCTGTGCTTTTTGAAGGACTTTTCATGACATATGTCTTTTCCACCCACGTTCTTTCGTCAATTCAGATACTTTTTGCTTTTGTACACTAGGTATTATTCACTACTGTTGTAATTTTTGCTAGATATTGATTGAGAAACAGTATTTTCTTATCAACATTTTGTATGACTTTGTTTGGCTTTGTATATATTTGTTTGGCTTTCTAGCTTCACTGTGAATTTTTAATTCAAGTGTTTAAGATTTTTATGCGGTTTTCCCAATGTCGTTTTCATTTCTGCATATGCTGGCAAATTGGTTACTGTGATTCCTCCTCAGATTTTTTTTTTTTTCCTGACAGGCAGAGTTGCGGGGAGCAGCAGAGCATCTTATGTGGCTGTTGGAAGGGAGAAACAAAGACATTGCCAGTACTACATATAAAGCCTTACTAAATGCTGTGGATGAAATTGCCAGTTGTTCCTATCCAGAAAGAAAACTTGCAGAAATTGAAGAAGAAACCCCTGTTGTGGAATCTGTAATTATTTTCTAAATATATTAACATACACATTATTTTTCACACTTGTATGCCATTGTCTGTGTTGTGAGGTAGTGCCAGGAACAAACTAAGAATGATCTCCTTTGCCCAACGTCCACTTTCTAGCTGCCATTTATAATGAACCAAAACAGAGCCTCCTTCCTATCCACAGGCAAGCTTCACAGACCTTTCCTTGGTTTCCTTTGACTTCTTCATATACCCTGGTTCATCCTGCTGATAGTAAGTTGCCCCCTGTACATCACATCGTTCAAATTTGTTCTATCCCATGCACACCTCTTACTTTCTTGTGTTTTAAGGCCTCAACAACTCCTTGTGCCAGTGGCCTGTTAAGGGTGAGGCACTGAAGGTTAAAAAGCAGCACTGGAGTTCAGTTATGGAGACTTTTGCCATGGCTACCCCCATGAGAGAGTTTGTGAAGGATACAGGCATCAGATAGATAGATAGATAAGACTCTATTTCGTACACTTCATCCTTCAGTATCCTTCTTGGTCTTCCCCTCTGTTTGTTACCTCCATTTGTGACATGTAAATCCCCTAGACAGTCTCTAGTCACTCATCCTCTTCACGTGTCTAAACCATTTCAATATACCGTCTAGCTTTGTCATGCTTGTCCTACAACTACACTCCTTTCTTACACTGCAGTTCCTTTCATGATCAGCTCACTTCACTTCTAATATTGTTCTAAAGTATTTCCCTTTCAAAAGGTTCTAGCTTTGAGATATCTAGAAAAGGCATTAAGAGAATACCAAAAGGTCATGACCCATACAAGGCTCATGATCCTGATGAATTATCACCATATATGCTGAAGATTTTCCAGATAAACTTAACAAACTTCTAGAAATGCTGTTCAAGATGTCACTGGAGAAACATATAGTGCCAAGGGAGTGGAAAAGGGCAAATGTCATCCCTGTCTATAAGAAAGGACAGCAGGAAGAGGCCTTGAAATACAGATCAGTCTCAGTAACATATGTGGTCTGCAAAGCCCTGGAAAAGATAATTAGAAAGCAAATGGATGACTCTTTCCTTCCTTTCATACTGACCCGGTTTCCTGTGTTAGTGAGGTAGTGCGACGAACAGGCAAAGAAAATGCCTTATTATCTCACACCCATTTTATTGCTGTTGTGTAATGTACTGAAACCACAGCCCCTACCACAGCCAGGTGCCACAGACCTTTTCATGATTTCCCCTGACCGTTTTATGTGCCCTGGTTCAACCCATTGAATTTTTACAGAGAAGGAATTACTAGTGATTTACAGCACATTTTAGGGGTAGATCATGTGCAATGAAATTCTGAGAATTTTATGAGCAAGTGAGCTCATTCATAGGAAAAAGGTAAGGCTGGGTGGATTGTTTGTATCAGTACTGCCAGATAGCATTTGACAGTGTACCACATGGAAGATGGAAAGTTGATTAAAATGCTGGATCACTAAGCAGGAGTAGGGGGAACTCCTTAAATGGATTAAAGATAAAAGGGAGCAGAGAACACATGTTGGAGGATCCTTCTCAACATGTGAAGAGTGCCCCAGGGTTCTTTTCTGGGACCTTTATTCTTTTTGATTGGTGTGAATGAATTGCTTGATGGTATGGACTGTTTCCTTAAAATGTTTGCAGTTGGTGCAAAGGTCATGAGAGATGTGAAAAGTTTGGAGGATTGAAGCAACTTACAAGGGAACATTGACAGACTTTAAAGCTGGTGTAATATATGGTTGATTAAGTTCAACCCAAGTAAATATAAAGTAATGAGGATGGATCACAGTGAAAGAAGGCCTCTATATGATTATCTGTTAGCAGGAGATAAGCTGTAGGAATGTGTGTTTTAGACGGGATTTGACATCCTCCCTAACCTGTTTAGGAGACCAACTGTCTACCAACAAATATTAGAAGTGTATTCACGTTATACCTGGTGAAGTCTTTGGGGATCTTCACCCCCACAACTCAGGCTGGTCCCAGGCTGTTGGATTGGGTCATTGGTCGACCAGACTGTTGAAAGCTGCAACTTGCAGGCTCACTTGGCCATTGCATCCTGGCTGGTCTCGTACACTTTGTAGGTATTTGTCAAGTGCACTCTGAAACTTCTCTACAGTGCATACCATGTGGGTTCTGATGATAATTTGCAAGATGTTAAAGAGTTCTAGGCCCCAGATGTTTAAGGTATTCTCTCATTTTGTGCTTATTACATCTTTGGATTTGAGAGATAGTATTCTACAAAGTCTGCCATGCCTGTCATGCCAGTTGGATATTATTTCTGATAGTAAGTTGGAAATCATACCCTGGATTTTCAAGGTATAAATGTCATGCCAGTAGGATGTATTTCTGAATGTAAGTTGGGAACCATACCTTCTAGAATTTTCAAGGTATAGATGATGATATAGCTCTTCAGGCTTTGCTCTTGGGAGTCTAGCCCCAACGGTTTCAGCTGATTCCAGTGATTTAGTTCCTTTTGATAAATAAATATTCAGTTCATGGGTAAGGAAATATTCAGCAAGATGTTTACTTTCTACATAAGGCCAAAACTAGAACATGCTTATCAAGTTTGATGCCACACCCAAAGAAGCACAGATTGACTAACAATATAGATTACCTTCAGATTGGCTAACAATATAGATTACCTTGCCTGTTTCATATGCCCTTGTTCTATGCATTGACATGATCCAGTTCATATATCCATTGAGTGTGTAGGCCATGACACCCCAAGGCTCTCATGATTTTATCTTGTTTGAACAGTAAGGTTTCTCTCATTAGACATAGCATCAATCTCTTCCTTCTTTTCATCTCAGTTGTCATCGTACATCAAGACACCTCAGCCTGAACCTTGGAGAAGAAATTTTCTTTTTCTTTTTTCTTTTTTTAATAGAAATTGATGACTTTAAAAGGGGAGGGTTTAAAGCCATCAGCTCCAACCACTTAGTCAACTTTTACAGTATTTAGAGTATACATTGGTAGAATTTTTACTCCATTACTCCGAGCAAGATTATGAAACTTGTAATTTAGAATGGAAAATAAATAGTGGAGAAAAAAATAGTGAGGGCCTCTGATTCTTCTACAGTTTAGAATATTGTAGATGTAAACAGCCTGTTGGCTTCATTACATAGACTTTTAGAAAAGATAATAGTATAAATTTTTAGGTTATATGTTTTAGATTATCTTAGTATATACATGTTTGATAGTAAAAGATTGAACTTTTTGTTTCAACAGGAGGAGGTGTCTGAATACACAAATGGTCTTATGACTGAAGAGATAGAAGAAATTACTCCAGTTTCTGATGTAGTCATAAACAGTCCAGTCTCAGAAGCTCCGCCTCCAGGTCTAGCTCCTCCTTCAGTAGTCCCAATGCTGTCTCCCACTTTACCCCAAGAGTCTGCAGCTGTTTCTCCTGCACAAGAGGCTTTAGTAGCTGCTATGGCACAGATGACAACTGCACCTGTACCTGGAGCACCTCCACAAGCAACAGGAATGCCTCCTGCACCCTCTTACTTTACACAGGCTCCCCCACAACCATCGCCACAGCCACCACCTCCACAACAGGCACCACAGCAACCGCCGCCACAACAAACACCATTGCAACCTCCTCCACCACCTCCCCAATTGCAACCTATTTCACTGAATGACTTGGTGGCACCTGGAAGTTTTGACTTTCTGCAGGAAAGTCAGGTTGCTCAGGACCCACCTACTGTTTATATGGATCCAGCTGTAGTATCTATTGGGAGTATCAAAACGGAATCTGTACCTCAAAGATCCGTTTCACCTGTTCCTCAGCAAACACAGCAAGTTGCTCCAATGGTTGCACCTAACCAGGAGGCTACACATGCATCCAACATTCCTACTCAAACATTTACAAATCAGACCTATAATGTTGTTTCCTATTCCCAAGGAGTACCTGTATATTCAAATAATACAGTAGCAGATAGCACACCAAATCCCCCGCCTCCAATACCCATGCCACCTCAGGCTAGGCCACCAGAAAAAGTTGAGTTTAATCCAGAAGCTAGCCCCTGGACTGGCCAGCAGGTGCCTGCACAGCAGCCTGCACCACCAATAACAAGTGTACCACCTCCTCCTCAAGAAGATGACTGGGTAGTTCAGGAAGTTCCAGTAAATGGGGGGGATGACAAATGGGGCAGTGCTGATAATGGTAACTGGGATGAATATGAAGATAATCAAGGGGTTACTGCTGCTGCTCCCACAAATGGTCATGGAGGAGAATATGAGAGAAGAGGTAATTTCAGAAGTAGAGGTAGAGGATTTGGAGGCAGAGGGGGATTCCGTGGTGTTCGTGGAGGATATCAGAATGGTCGTGGAGGTTATGGAGGGTATGGTGGCTACCGAGGTGGACGTGGTGGAATGGGAGGACCACGAGGTGGACGTGGATTTAGAGGGCAAGGTCTTCGCGGAACGTTCCGAGGTCGAGGAGGTGGATACCAGGGCCAGCGACCTCCATACCAGCAACAGCATCAGCAGCAGTAAGAACAAGATGTTATTAGGAGAAAGTGTGATGACAAATATTGTTACCTGTGTATTGTGACACTAGAAGTGTTTCACTATGTTGCACAATGTACTGACGTGGCACTACTTGTGATGTAGGGTAGTGCCTGAACTTTGGAATGCAAACAGTGAACGGAGAGACAATATAGGGCATTCTTTACGGGACAATGTAAGTGTGATACATTATAAAAGTGAAAAAAATTTGCCAAAAAAGAGAAGGAAAATAGAAAAATGAGTTCCTTTGAACTCAGAAAAAAAAAAGCCTCTTAATTTCACTTTCAACAATTCCATGACTTGTAAAGTTATACAAAAGATTTTTTTCTATATTATTTTTATGGAAGCACTATTCCTGGAGTGTGGGGGAGGGGTGGAGGGTGCACATATGCTCCCCTCTCTTCCAGGTGGACTGGACCACTTCATCACTCTTAAACTATCAGACTGTCAATGCTTCCAATATATTATCATTTACTGCACCCTCGGAGTTTCTATAACCCTTTTAAATCCTAGATTATTGAGAGAGGAATGGAGCAGAAAAAAAAGGCAGTAAAGGTTTAAGTGGTTCCTCAAAGAGGGGTCATGTAGTGTGATTGCTCAGGCTTCACAATGAATACTAAGCATTTTAATGGTTACCTAAAGACTTCAAATGAGGTAATGGAGCAATGCATGGATAAATGAGATGTTCTTTAAAATGGTAAGCAGTTGTAAGGGATGTTAGGTTCTCCATTCTATCAAACAGTGGGGCTTGAAGTTATTTTGAATGTATGTGCAGCATTATACGACTGGTAACTTGCATGGAACAGGGTTTGTATATTTACCTTCCCTTTGCCTTATTTCTAATGGTCAGTGAGTATATATTTGTAAAGTGCAAATTTCGGGTTTATTTTCCAAGTAATAGTACATGTAGGAGCTCAATAGATTATTTGATTTACTTAAAAATAACGGTGAGATTTTTAGTTTATTTCTTTACCTTTATTATGGAGTAGTATTTACAATTGGTTCATTTTGTTTCATACTTTTTGGTAGCTAATAACTAGTTTAGATTTTCTTAAAACATACATTGAAGAAAGATTCTTGTCTAGATTCATTTGGTAACAAAAAGGATAAGTATTTACCTACCAGTTTGCTATCCATGATTGTGTAAAACTATATGTATATTCTGCAGTGAACATTCTTTAAGTTGCGCATTTTTTTTTATCTATGAACAGTGAAATTATTGCATCTTTCCTCTGTATGGAAGAACTTGATGAAGTTAGTTTTGCCTTAGTTACTGAAGAATCTTGCGTAGCAAAACTACTGAGAGAATCTTCTACATTTATTGCAGAACTATATGATATTCAAGCTGTAATTAACTGACTGAGCAGTTTCCGAATAGAAATTTATGATCTACTCTGATTCCCATAGTTCACTCCCAACCATTTTGCATTATGCTTTAGTGCATCCATTGTTCAAAAAGTCCAAGATATAATTGTAAGAATCCAGTCGACTCGTAAGTGTGCAAAATTCCAATGGTTTTTGATGTCAGTATCATTAGTAATGAGAAAGCAGGTGCTGAGTCGAAAGCAGATATATATATATATAAATCTGTAGATGAGTTATACCCCAAAGTGATTTTATGGGCAGAATAGATAATTATGTTAAGACATAAATGGCAAGCTAGATTGGACTTAACAGCCCAAAATAACTGTGAAGTACAGAGGTTAAAGAAAGGTGTTGAGGTTTATGTTCCAACAGAAATTACCAACTTGAGAGAAAACTTTTGTCAACTTAGGACCAGTCAATACTAAATCTCTTCGGATCAAATCATGCTCTTTTGACCCGTGGGTACTTAGTGGATAGAAGACCTGCTCCCAGTTTGTGAACCTGTAATTGCCATATTACATTGGAACATTTACAAATGGAATGCTAAAAATATGGATTATCTGTGTACATCTGAAGTATAACATGGAAGGATTGAAATATTGGAGAAATTTTAAACAATAATATTACTGTACATAGACTGATGAATATTTTAAGGGCTTTTATTTATAGATCTGTATAGATAGTTTTAAGGGGTTAGATATTTTTCAAAAAGCGAGAATATGTATTTTTGTGTAAATTGGATATCTCTACCTGCTCGTGTCTTTCTCAATAACTATGACCTGGCACATTTTGAAAGTTTTTTCATTTACTTTACAATCCCTAAATACTTTCCCTTGTCTCTTCTTTTTCCTGCTTATAATCCTCTCCATATTTCAGTTAAGGCCCGGCCTTGATGTGGACTATTGTCCATGGCTGTAACTTCCAGTGAAAAAAAAGTTTAGATATATTTTTGATGTTAAAATGTAGTGGGTAGCCATTAGGGTAGTGTGCTTTACAAATTCTTCAAAATTAAATGAAATCCTTTATTGGAATGTTAAGCATAATTTTGTGTTTGCCCAATTGTAGAGAGAGCAGGGTTTGATCATTTCTGAGTCAAATGCAAAGTTACCTGGAATATGAATTTGGGCCCCTTATTTTATGTTTTTTTGGTGAATAGGGTAGATTGATAAAGGGAAAATGAGCAGCAGCTGTCACTTGATCTGTTAAGGGCTCCACATTTAATATGAGTTGCTCGATAGGTAGATGGTTAATACAAAACAAGCAACACTTGTCACAAGATTTGGTAGTCAGGACTCCATATTACATATTAGGGAAGATGTGTATGGCAAAATGAAGGACACTCGGTACCCAGTCTCAAGACTTCAGAGGGAGTCTGGAGCAAGCCAGTGTACCTTAATCAACGAGCTGCGATGTGCAAGGAAACTGGACCGCTATGACGACTGCAGGTTGCTACTAAACTGCCAAAGGTTTTGGCAGCAAAATTTTGAGATCTTGGCTATTTTTTTTTTTTTTTTATGTTGAAGGCTCCAGTCAGACAAAAGTCCATATCAAGGCCGGGCCTTAATTGAAATAGAATTGGGAAAGGGGAAAAAACAGACGGAAAGTATTTACAAATTTTTGAGAAAGTGATAAACGTCTCTTGAAATGAGCCAGGTCATAGTTACTGGGAAAGACATGAAAAGGTAGAGAGTTCAAAAGCTTCGACGTGTAGGGAAAGGAGCAGTTAACAAAACTGCACACCCTTGAATTGCCGATGGCCACACAAACGTGATGCAGCAGCTTGCCGAGTATTCCGTGGTCTAGTGGTGGGGACATACAAGCAGCCTGCTCTCGGGAGCAAAAGCCAAAGTAATACATATAGAAAAGGGAAAGTGAACCAACATTGCAGCTTAGGGCCAGGGGGTCAAGTTTGGAAGTTAGCCTGGGACAGATTATAAGTTTGATCACTTTCGACTCACTCTGTCAAGGAAACTGAGCTAGAACCACCCCAAATGTGGGAACAGTAATCCATACATGGACGAATCAATCCCTTGTATAAACGGAGCAACTTCATAAGAGAAAATGTTACATCTAAATATGACACCAATTTCTTAGAGGCAGCCTTAGCTATTTCCATAATGGGGTTTCCAAGAAAGATTGGATATTACAGTAATACCAAGTATGTTCATTGAATCAAGAGGTGTTAGGTTGCTATTTTACTAGCAACCTAACAACACAGCTGAGAAATATACCATACATCACAGTTACCCATTAACTGTCAGAGTGCAACAAAGTGATCAGGATGGGAAGCCAGATTTATACAGCAGTTAGTGTAGTCAGTTTATGGTGATAATAAAAAGAAATAGTTGGCAGGCAGCAACTGACCAGGGAGGTGTTTTAACGGTACTTACCTACTTGGGCATCAGGTGTGTTAGTGGTGGCTGCTTGTAAGCCAACACTTCGGTGATTGTCAAGTTGCACTCTTCTGACCCAGTGGTTGTGAAGTTGGTGGTTGTCAAGTTGCACTCTTCTGACCCAAGTAGCTGTCTTAGATTAGGTGTTAGGTTAGGTTAGATTAGGTGTTAGTTTAGTTTAGGTGTTAGAGGTTAGGTTTGTTGTTAGGTTAGGGGTTAGTTTAGGTTAGGTGTTAGGTTACGTTTTAGGTTTGGGGTTAGGTTAGGTTAGGCTGGGTTGGGTTGAGTTATTTTGGGTTAGGTTAGGTTGGGTTAGGGAAAAAAATTTACATCACTGGCTGGCTCAGGCTGCTGCAACCAGGGTCTGTGGATCAGGGACTCGTCTCCCTCGCTTCGGTAGGTCGTTCCCTTTTTTGAGGCGCGTGCTGCGCTCACCAAGAGGGTCTGGACACGAGCATATTTGCATGTAAAAAGCACAGAAATATACATAAATAATAAAGAGAAACAAACACGTTTCTGATAATTATACCTTCCATTACAGATACTTTATATAATGTTGACCATTATGGAAACTTTGAAAACCAAGTAAGTGGCCGGCCGTCATGCTAACCGTAACGGAAATCCTGTCAGTGGTCAGACTGCCCGCAGCTTGCTAACAGTGCACAAGTCAAGTGGAGCAAAGAAGCATTTAGATAATGTTAACGTAATATTTCAGTCAAAAGTCCCAGCTCTCCAATTACTAGATGATTAAATTTCCACCTTGTACACACTGCTACAAAACAATTTTTGTTACCCACATGTAATATGAGTCTCAGCTTCATGACTTCGACCCTTCAGATATACCTCTCAATCAGGTATATCTTGGGGCAGAGCTACATGATTTATTTCAGAATCCTGAATACCAGAGGAAAGATATGATTAATAACATTAAAGAAAGGCGTAGAACATTCTTAATTGTGGCATGCCAAGAAAAAAAAAAGTATCGATCTCAACAGCAGATTATGGATTAGGATTGGGTTTGGTTAGGAATAGGTTAGCATTGGGTTAGGATTGGGTTTGGTCAGGATTGGGTTAGGATTAGGTTAGCATTGGGTTAGGATTAGGTTAGCATTGGGTTTGGTCAGGATTGGGTTAGGACTAGGTTTGGTCAGGATTGGATAAGGATTAGGTTAGCATTGGGTTAGGATTAGGTTAGGATTGGGTATAGTCAGGATTGGGTTAGGATTAGGTTAGCATTGGGTTTGGTCAGGATTGGGTTAGGATTAAGTTAGCATTGGGTTAGGATTAGGTTAGGATTGGGTTTGGTCAGGATTGGGTTAGGATTAGGTTAGGATTGGGTTTGGTCAGGATTGGGTCAGGATTATGTTAGCATTGGGTTAGGATTGGGTTTGGTCGAGATTGGGTTAGGATTAGGTTAGCATTGGGTTTCGTCAGGATTGGGTTAGGATTAGGTTAGCATTGGGTTAGGTTAGATTAGGTTAGGTTAGGTCAGGTTAGGGTTAGGTTAAGTTAGGGTTAGGTTAGGTTAGGTTAGGTTGTGTTGGGTTGGGTTGGGTTAGGTTAGGTTAGGTTAGGTTGGGTTGGGTTAGGTTAGGTTGAGTTGGATTGGGTTAGGTTAGGGTAGGTTAGGTTAGGGTTAGGTTAGGTTGGGTTAGGTTAGGTTAGGTTGTTGACACTTTTTGATTTTGGCAGGAAAAGAGTCGTTGCGTTGGATTGGTATAGTTGGGTTTTATTGTGTTGTAACACCTAACCGAACACCTTCATCACCTGGCCATTCTATCAGGTCAATTTCCAGTCCTTTCATCACTTGGCCTTTCCAGCAGGTCAATTTCCAGTCAATTAACCACCTGGCCATTCCAGCAGATTATTTTCCAGCTCATTCATAACCTGGATATTCCAGTAGGTAAATTTTCATTCCCTTCATCACATGGCCATTCCATCAGGTCAATTTTCATTCCCTTCATCACATGGCCATTCCA